>JAVGWX010000018.1:70555286-70838766 GCA_036924085.1 Ariolimax columbianus | reverse complement strand
TACTCAGTTTTTCATAAAATCTCATTATGGACCGTCTCCACATCAAAGAATATCAGTAGTAGATCTCGACAAAAATAGCTATCTCTAACTTTGACTGTACACTCTGAGAAGACATTGTATTTCTACTTCTTTACATTTTCTTGCCATTTCTACCATTGTCTTTCTCCTGTCTATTTACTTTGAACATTTTTCTCGAATATGATTTCCAATAAAGTGCAATGCCTTTTTAAGTTAAGAATATTTTATTTGTCTTTTATCGCTTTCATTATTTCTGTGTTTGTTCATAGTTTTCCAATGACTTCTTACATTTATGCTTCTATTTCCTTGAATTGCATCCCAGTATCCTTATAGTATTCTTTCCTCCATTGACTTGTTCATTGTCCACATATAAGACATTACTTGTTAGGACGAAAGAGAGGCATTACATACTAGTTTATACCTTTCCCCAGATGGTTTGTTAAGAGCAGCTATAGATGGGGCCTAACTGGCTGTGGTTCTACTTAGCTCTAATGTTTGAGTATATTAAGATAAACTCGCATATCAGTAAAATCACCCTCCAAGAAACTGGTTGTATACAGACTCTGTAGCATCTTCTAGACCAGCATAAAGACGTTAAGTTAAATTGGTCTCATCTACTGCACATATATGCTGAATGAGCCATTATTACAGGGAACCAAACTAAATATAGGCAACAGTTCAAGTCACCAGTCACGTTATCAAAGAAAGAACCAGCCTTTCTCAAGACTGGCAAACACCAGACCGTCTAGACCTGACCAACATATGCACTATAATTCAACAGAATTAGCCCTTATCAACTAAACCCAGGTTGTGGCACACAGTAAAGAAGGTAAACATACAAGATTCAGCGATGGAATAGAACAAAAATTTGAACAATATTGAAGAAGAATACATAAGCACAAGTCAAAAAAGTTACCTGCATATTTTGTTATTAAAACAATATGCCATCATCAGGTAAATCTGTGCAGAGACTGGTGTTGAAGTTGTCTTATCATGTCACTGTCTTCTGTTCTCGGCAGATCTTTTCAGTTCAGCATAAGTCAACTCCCCGATGGTCTTGTACGCTTTAACTTAATGTCTTTATACTGGTTTAGAAGACTCTCCAGAGTCTGTATATAACCAGTTTCTTTTAAATTCACTAGATCTAAAAATACCTGCGCATCCAATCTATTCTTGAATGCATTAATTGACCCTGCCTCCACTTTTTCCTGTGACAATGCATTCACCACTCTCTGACTAAAAAACAATTTTTTGGTGTCTTATCTGGACCTTTCTTTAATTAATTTGTGGCTGTGTTTCCTTGTTCTTGTAGGCAGCTGTATTTTGAAAAAAACTTGTTATAGTCTAGTTTATCCTTTCCGTTGATTATCTTATAAGCCTGTATTAAATCACCTCAAATTCTTTTCCTATCTAGACACCATAGGCTGGTTTTTCTTAGTCTTTCCCCATAACTATAATTCTGCAATCCCACTATCAGTTGTGTCTTCTTCTTTGTATCCTTTCCAGCATATTTATATCCTGTCTATGATAAGGACTCCATATCTGTAGACAGTACTTCAATCTAGGCCTAATGAATTTTGCTCTGCAGTATTTTCTCTAGTAGGCCTGCGTGTCTCAAATTGTGACCAAGCCAAGATAATCTACGTTTATATAGTTCATTAGTTGTCTATGTGCCTCTGTGGTGTTAAGCGCATGCTCGTTTGAAGTTTTTTCAGTCCAGCTCATTCCTTGCATTCTATAATAGCACCACATCTCAAAAGTTCAAAGGTCTTTACATTGTTTTTGTTTTGAGTCCATGTTTCAGAGCAGACAGTTTTTTTTTTTTGTGCGTTTGCTTATTTCTCTATTCCCCAAGGCGGTGTGCATTGCACTGTGGTTTTTATTTTGCGCCTGTCTGTCCAGTGCATCTGACTTCAGCATTCATTTTATGAAAGGGTCTGCTTCCACCTGCATTTTCTAAGGGGCTGCTTCCTCGGGGTAACGGCCGGTGCTGTGATGGGGATCGAACCCATTACCTTCGGATTTTGAGTCGTGTCACTTAACCACTAGACCACGCCGTCTCCAGAGCCATACTGTGCTATGGCCAGATATGTGTATTATTTTTTTACACAGTTCAATATCGATGTTACTTGATTTTAGAATATATATGAAATGCTTGACAACAATCGATTTAATTTGTTTGTATGTTATTATCTTTCTCATTCTGCCTGAATGTACATTCTAGATCAGTGGTTCTCAACCGTTGTTCAGAAAATCATTTCATTTTTCCATTTTTGTTCAGAATGTCATTCTCCCTTCCCACGCTAATCTTAACTCTTACTTTGCTGAATGTTAGCTACAATCCCCCACCCCAGAAACCCTAAAATTACATCCTTGTTGAGCAACCATGTTCTAGATGATTAGTGAAAGAGGTTTTGTTTTTATTTTGTTTAATTTATTTGTTCTAATTTGTCAAAAGGGCTCCAGTTCAGACCAGAATACAGAAGATTTCCATGATGGACTGACCATAATGAATCCTGTGTTACCAGATGATGAACTCAGCGTGTGTACTGACAGAGAGCCACTAACAGTTACCATATTTGGATCTAGTATAATCAAGCTTGAACCAACTGAAGAAAATTCTCCTGATTTGGACAGTTGCTTGCAGGTAGCACATTTATAATTATTCTGAGTATGCTTTCTTTGATAGCCGAAACACAAAACAAGTAGTTTAACATGAGAGCAGTGACACACTTTAACCTCATATCACAGCTGCGTATGCCAAATAGTTTTTTCAACAAAAAAAATGTATGAATGTTAATTAAATAAATTGAGTTAAAATTATGATCTAAAGACACATCATTAAATTATGTATGGCATGAAGCATTCATAATAAAAATGTATATTAGTATGACGTTTTAAATATCATTAACCATTAAAATTCTATAGGCATTTTTCATTATGGTCTCTAGAATTCTGAATTAAATCAATGAGAAATGTGTGTTTGTTTGATCTTTTCATAACTTATTTGTTATTATATTGGAATACATTTTGAGTATGTTATGTATGAATAGAGGAGTGTCTAAAATGTTATGCTAGTGTGCAAAAAGTAGAAATTGCTGTACATGTGCATCTACTACAATAAAAGCTCCACCCATCATGAGCAGTGCATCCTCTGTGTCATTCACACAAGTGTCATAAGGACTACGATCATCGTAAACTGACCAGACCATCAACGAAACCATTGCTGTGGTATAGTTCTAGTTCATCGTTATCACTCTCTTATCTCAATACCCGATTGATTATCATCATAATCAAAGTCTAGTTTGTCAAATAAATCAGATTCATTCCTTTCTGATAGCCGTGCTTGTTCACAATGAGATAAACCGCTATTTTTGGTGAAAATGTACTGGTTTTAACTTCCAAGCTGTTTTCTATACGTTATCAATACTTTCTCCTTGCGTATGAATTCAAACCAGAAGCCAAATAGGTGTAGTAACTGAGAAACGAGCGTACCGAGAACAAGGGATTTCAGCGGTATAGGATTTGAGGGCATCAGCAGTATAGGATCTTAAGGGTTAATGTAGAGAGGGAAATATTATGTCCTTTTTTTTGTTTACCATACAATTGTAATTCTACATTATTCGATGAATAACATTACCAGTCACTTTCTTCTGTGCCCCAATCTGAATTGAACTTGTATTGAATATCTACATATAATCTAGCTGATTGATTATTGGCCTAATCAAATAATAAATTCTTTCTCTCGTCTTGAGGTCCAAATTCCATCACACAAAAGCACAACTTTAAATATTCACCACATATATAAATATTGGTTGATTGTCGCAAATTCTTCATTACCCTTTTACTATCTAGTTGACAAATTCATGTCTATTTCCTGTATCTACATAAGTTTTCAGTACGTCGTGCCCCGATGTTGATCTTAAACTCCCCCATTCTCAATAATGGGTGAATGTTCAAATCCAAGCGAAAAACAGAAGAAATGCTTACCAAAATCTAAAACAAATTCAAAAATCACCATTTTCATTACGGAAGTTAAAACTCACTACAATCAAAAGAACAGTATGTTCAGCCATTTCTACTGCATTAACCCGGTAGTTTATTTACAATAAAGCGATGACCGTAGAGCTGGCGGTGTGCGACGCCAGTGGATCGGAGCCAAATCACTGTAATCTCACGCCGTTAGAACGGAAAAGGTTAAACAAACGCTGTGTATGTGCCCAATATTCTACTATACTTAAAGTTATTATGTTAAACCAGGTGTAGCTATGCAATAGAGAGAAGCATGTGTGTTAGATGTTGATTTCGGCCAATTGGACATCAACTGGTGTTTTAAGCATCGTTCCCCCTCAAATAAAAATGTATAGAGTTTTGATGAGAACAGCTACAGATGTTACCCTCAATGCTAATCTCTTATTTTAACCTTTTTTTACCATTATTGGTAATCATTTTTGCTGCAGTCATTCATATATTTGGCCTGTTTCTATTCTTTAATTTATTTTGACATATTATTTTTTACTATGCGAATCCCAGTCCCCCATCATCATAGTTGGCCGTTTGGTTCCCCTTGAAATATAGGGACAGTAACATGCTATCTTATCTATCTTTGCCGTCTTATTGAATTCCACCCTTGAGACCTCAATTTAACTGACTTTATCCTCAACTGTTTGTTGTTTTAGGTTTTTCTTGGCCTTCCCAGTTATCTCTTTTCTTGTGGGTTCTAATTCAGCACATGTCTGGTTATGCTGTCCAACTTCTTTCTGAGGGTGTAGGAATTCATCTCCACCTTCTTTATCCAATTTGTTTCTGCATTAGTTGTTGCCATGTTTTTTCTCACAGATCTCTGATTGCTTTTGCCTATGGCCATATAATATGACCAGGCCCCCAAACTTGGGAGAAAATAATGTGACTCTTCACATATCATTAAAGACAGTTAAGTAGGGTTGTGTGTGGAGATAACTTCATTTTGTAGAACAAGATGTTATGAGATCATCTCTACAAGAGCTCATAATTGTTTTGGTGCCGGTTTCATTCCAAGCAGACCAACTGTAGGGGTGACCACTGGCGTGAACAATGAGCATATGATGTCAGCTAACAAAATCTATGCTTAGTAGGCAATGTTGTTGATTGTGAACCGTTAGAGGCTTCATTGTGCAAGGTCTCAGCCTTTGTGATGTCAGGTGGCCAGTTCCCTTTTTTGTTGCCTTACAAGGTAGATGTAGTAATGCATGAAGTGTTTCACTGGGCTTCAGCTTTTGGGTAGGGTGGCCAGGTCCCTTCCTCGCTGTCTTTCCTTCGCTTATAGTAAACTATGTACCCATTTATATCTGGGTTGACTAGATCATGTTGATAGCGCAGATTTCTTCTTTTTCATACGCTGTCAGGCGTCAACTTGAATTTGTTAAAAGAAAGCAGCAGTCATCCTGAGGCTGTTGACACTGCCATAGAGCTTGTCTAGTGTTGTCACTGGTGATGGCCGCATGTGCTTTCCTCGTATGTCTGGCAATTTTGCAGCAGATGTTCAGGGGTCATTTTCCCTGGACCACAGGTGCATTCGTCAGTAGCACCTATCTTCAGTTTATTGAAAAGATGGTACCTCAGCCTTTGCGGAGTCTGAAGACCACCAACTGCTCTCTTCTGTTCAACTGGTAATAAACATTTTTTGTGTAGCCAGTATGCTCTGTTTCCTATTTGTCCATGTATCTGGCCCTAATAAAACTTTTGGACTCTTCGTAGGTCACACTAGAATCTGGTTGTGGTAACCTTCTCTTGTCAGTCTGTCTGCCGCCTCGTTAGCGCATATTTAACCAGATACCTTTTCCATGTGAAGTGAGCGCTGTACCACTCTGCCACTCACCTTTTCCAAACTTAAGTCAAGTACAAATTTACATTTGAGTAAAAGAGCATTTATAACCATAATTTATGAGACAAACATTTTTAACTGCTACAAAACTTCAAATGTTAGTAGTTCTATAAAATGGGAGTTGTTTGTATTTCAGGTCCATTTCGGTGAGGCCTCTGCTAAAGATTTGGGTACACAGATCCAAGTATTGAGCAGCTTGGGGCGAAAACTACCAGCAGTTGGAGGTGTGCTTGGATTGAATGGAAAGGATGCTGGAAAGCAAAATAAAATAGGTAATTGCATGTCTTGTTGCGGAAACTAAATGTCTGCAGGATTACATTATGTTGTTTTCAAAGCTATTTGTACTTAATTTTTTTACTTTTGGTGAATTTTCTCTGGCTGTACATTGATAAAATGTTGTATACTTTTGACTTTTACTAAAAATTCACCTGGGGCATTGTCTGTCGCTTTTCTCCGACTGAATTTACATTTCATGCCCAACGTTTTTTCAAAGCGTTTTAATCATTGATAGACAACTTGGCTGCCGCAGAAATTGGCTGAAAATGCTGCTTTTTTTATATTGTAGAGAGTTCCTCTTTTGTCTTTTCCTGTTAAAAACAATGGCGATTTTGAAATTTGTTTTAGACATTTGAAAATGGTTTCTTGTTTTTCACTTGGATTTGAAGATTCACCCATTATTGAGAATGGGAAAGATAAGTTTTTGCAACAGATTTTTCTGAGGTAGATCTATTTAGTTTGTTTATGTAGATATAATAAATACGTTTATAGTGGAAACAAACAGATATGCCCATCTTGTAAACATTGATCTGTTTTCTGTGGAACTTTGAAAATGATATAAAGTGCAAGGGACGTCGAAAACAGGTGAGTCTATATGTTTTTGCTGTTTTCAACATTTAGATCTTGTATCAGAAAGTAACACACACATAACAAAAACAACAAGTTCTTTATTAATTTGTTTGTGCACACAACAAAATCATATTTATAGACCAACAAATGAAAAGGTTACAGGCTCTCAAAGTTAGCAACCATAGTAAAATTGTTTTTGTTGTGTGTGTGTGTATTAGTTTCTGAGATACAAGAACATGTAAATGTTGAAAAACAGCAGAAACATATACGCTCACCTGTTTTCAACGTCTCTTGTATGTAATAAAATTTTCTGCATGAGCTGCAGTGGTCAGCGATCCATAGCTGACTGCTAGCGCCAGGGCCAGCGAACCATAGCTGCCAAGACCCTTCTACACCTCCACGCGGTGATCCTGGATAACAGGCTGCAGCATAGCAGACTGGCTAAGGAGAAGAGATTGAAGAGGGAATGCTAACCCGGTACTCAAAAAATGCTTGCTGAAGTCGGATGTGTTGGACCAAAAGGTGCAAATATCGCAGCTAAGCTGTAAACTACAACGTATTCCGTTCTCTGGACTACATTCTGCTACTTAAGCTGTTTCAGGGTTTGGTAGTGAGAGATTGAGAATGAACGAGGAAGAACCTCAATCAAAACGAGAAAACTGGAGTGAGGAGTCATTGTAATTGTAACTAAAAAATCATGTCCCAGCGTTCTGTCTTGCTCCTAACGAGGCACACCCTGTTCATCTTTGGCAGAGTTCTAATGTTATACTTAAGCAGCTTCTTGCATTTGTAAAATTTGTTTTGGGCTTATGTCAATTTGTGTAGGTGAAATTTTGGCAAATGTGTAGGGGCTTTAACCTTAAGTTTGTGAACTTTAGATACCATCCCACCTTTCTACCCTGCGGGTTACATGTTTACGGAAAGGCTTCGGTGGTAACCCCGAGGCAAAATCTGCATCCTATGCTATCTCCAGTCATCTCGATGAATGTCTTGCCACTGGCATAAGGTAGCTTAGGTTCTGTGAGTGAGGTTGACAAAAGGCGCAGTTTCTTCCTCACTTTAATCCAAATCAACGCGCAAGTCATCCATTTCAGCGGACACAGCAAGAAATACGACTGTCCACACGGCTGAGCAAAGAGAGTGGTCTTCATCACTTGTGATGGACAACTATAACTATTGTGAACTTTTATCACAAGTTTTAATATACTCATGTACCTTTTTCTACAGCTTTTTGCCCACAGAGATTTATTAAAATAATTGACACTGATCTTTATTGATAAATTACACAACACAAGTAATTAATTTGTATAAACAAAAACCAAAGGACAAGTGGAACATAAGGGATGTAATAAAGTGAATGCACATTTGTTTTGCAGATACAAGAGAGAATATTACTGAAGCAGGACTTATCAATGCGGAAGATTCTCCAGAGCATCTGAAAAGAAAGACTGACATTTCTGTGGCTAAAGATAATTGTAAATCAAATTTACTGCAAGAAAGCTGTGAAAAAGAGTCTGATTTACAATTTTCTGTTAGCTTGAAAACTTCTGACTTACATGCAAGTGAGGTAGATGAAAGATTGGGTAGAGCTTTAAGTTCACGTAAAAAGCCAATTCCACAGAAGAAAGTTTACAAATGTAATGTTTGCAATGTAGAGTTCCCTAAGTGTGGGGATCTCAATAAACACAAGAAAGTACATGCTGCAGAGAAACGTTTCAGGTGTGAAATTTGTGGTGCTGGCTTTAATCTCAAAAATGGTCTGACTAAGCACCACAGAACACACTCATCAGAGAGGCCATACAAATGTGATTCTTGTGGTGCTAAGTTTAAATACAGTAGCGGTTTAAGTGGTCACAAAAGGATACACACTGGAGAAAGACCCTTCAAATGTGAAATTTGTGATGCTGGTTTTAAATATAGCAGTGCTCTGAATGGTCATAAAAGGATACACTCTGGAGAGAGGCCGTACAAATGTGACGTTTGCAGCATAGAGTTCAGGCAGATCAGTGACCTGACTAGGCACTTAAGAATACACACAGGAGAGAAACCTTACAAGTGTACTGTTTGTAATGTAGAGTTTAATTACAGATTTAGTCTAACTCGACACAAAAGAATACACACAGAAGAGAAGCCATACAAATGTGACATTTGTGGAGTAGACTTCAATTATCGAAGTAGCCTAACCACACATAGAAGAATACATACAGGAGAAAAGCCTTACAAATGCAATGTTTGCAATGTAGAGTTTAGTCATAAAAGTAATCTGACCTCACACCAGCGAATACATACAGGAGAGAAACCCTATAAGTGTGATGTTTGTGGCGTTGATTTCAATCATAAAAGTAACCTAACGTCACACCAAAGAGTACATACTGGAGAAAAACCCTACAGATGTGAGGTTTGTGGTGTAGGTTTTAACCATCGAAGCAATCTAACCTCACACCAAAAAATACACACAGGAGAGAAGCCTTACAAGTGTGATGAATGTGGTGTCGATTTTAACCACAGAAGTAGCCTGGCTACACATAAGAAAAAGAAGCACGCAAGTGAGAGTTCCCTTACAAATGTGACGTTTCTGATGGAAGGCTGAGTCATGAAAATGATCTGATCAAACACCAAAGAATAGAAGCTGAACAGTGGCCTGGCATGTGATGACTGTGGTGTTATTCGTGTGAGTTTTCTTACAGGTAAACTGGTAACATAGAAAGAAATCTTACAAATAACACTAATGCTCCCATAGTGTGATTTTTAAATGACTAAGATACTTTGTTCTGCATTTGGCGGTTGGACTGCGGTATTTATGAGGAGAGTTGTCAGTTCACACTTAAGGCACATGTGGATATCCACTTGAGACTTGACTCAAGTTTTTCCTATCATTGGATTGACATGACTTGAACAATAATAATTTGATGAGCTGACTTGCTGAAATCGTAGCATGACCACCCCCCCCCCCCCCCCCCCCCATGAGTAATACTTTTATACTTTAATGATTCATTGATTATCTGAAGAAGGCAATATAGTTTTTAAAAATTATTAGTCATTTAGTATTTGCAAATTTAATTCTGTAGGCTCATCGAATGCTTTTACTGTCGTCTTGACTTTGAGAAACTTGACAATAAAGGTAGGCTTGACTTGTCATGCTAAAGATGACTTGAGATTTGACTTAGAAGTAGGGATTTGAAAACAACACTACCAATGAGACTTGTATTGTATTTGGCAACGGTGAACCCACCATGGGTCTAGGGACTTGTTTTTGAAAATATTGTATTAATTTAAGTTCTTCCTGTATCATAATAGCTAATTGCTTTGAGGCACGTTCAGTCCTGTTCGTCTTGAAAGCCTCGTATCAAACTTTACACAGCAATTTCTTTTATAGTTGGCTCGACTTTATAATACGGAAGAGCTCCTATGGTGAGATCTGAATAATCAACTTTGATACTATCAAAGTTTAGATTGATCAACTGTAAATAGCTCATACGATTTAAATCATTAAAAAGAACCGTGCTCATCATATCTGTAGTTATCAATATATATGAGTATGAGGAGTTTGTTCTCATAGATTGTTAGAAATATTTACATCTGCATTTCAAATGAACGGATTTCATATATAATTTTCTATTAGCTTGGTGTTGTTTCTATAAAGTCATCATTATATTTTCATGTTTCTCATTTTAAAATGTTGAAAACTGTTCTTATTTTGAGAAATATGATTTTAACTTTGGTTTTAACTTAAATGTTCTTTAACTATATTCTGTTTCTTTTAAAATGAAAAGTTTGCAATTAAAATACTGTTCATAAATTTGTTATTGTCCAAGAATGTTATTTTGTGTGTGTAAATGTAAAATTAATTAAATGTCTCCAAGAAAGGTCTAGATGGTAAAGACATAAGACTGCTCCGTAATCTGTACTGGGAACAAACTGCTACTGTAAAATCAGGAAAGTTATGCTCTCTAAATATAGATGTAAAAAGAGGAGTGAGACAGGGATGTGTATTATCCCCTTGTCTTTTTAATATTTACACCGAACAAACATTCAAACAGATAGAGGGGATGCCAGGGCTTGTCATTGGAGGAGTGGCAATGAACAATCTAAGATATGTGGATGATACAGTTTTGATGACAAAAAGTGAGCACGAATTACAGGAGCTTGTGACAAGAATATACATATTAAGTCAAGAGTTTGGATTAGACATCAAGAAAGCGAAGACTGATAACTGGGAAAAGTGACAAGAAACCATGTATGCAGATAATAATAAAAGATCAAATACTTGAACAGGTACAGAGTTTCTCCTATCTAGGTAATATAATAACAGAAGAAGGCAGCTATAAGAAAAAAATCAGAAAGAAAATAGGTATGGCCAAGATGGTATTCAACAACATGCAACACAAACTCAAATTGACATCCAAACAGATATATCAGAATGTGAAAATGAGAATTGTCAGGTGTTATGTATACTCGTCACTACTTTATGGTGCAGAAACACAGACAAATAACAAGTTGAAAGAGTATTGAAGCCTTCGAAATGTGGGTATATAGAAGATTAGGTCACATTTCTTCACAAAGATAAGAAAACAAATTTAGAGGTATTGAAAAAATTGGGGGTGAAAAGAGAATTAATGCCCGAAATCAAGGTTAGACGGTTAAGTTATTTTGGTCATATAACCAGACATACCTCCTTGTTGAAGATCATACAAGGGTGGAAGGCAGTCGTTCAAGAGGCAGACAACGCTTTAAGTGGGTGGATAACATCAGGAGATGGACTGGAAAATGCCTCTGAGATTGCACAATTAGGGCAAGAGATAAAGTATGATGGAGATCCATTGCAGCCGACCTTTGATGCTGAGATGGCACCTGAACTGAACTGAAATGTAAAGATTTGTCCCATAGTAGTTACACCAGGAAATGTAAAGATTTGTCCCATAGTAGTTACACCAGGAAATGTAAAGATTTGTCCCATAGTTGTTACACCAGGAAATGTAAAGATTTGTCCCATAGTAGTTACACCAGGAAATGTAAAGATTTGTCCCATAGTAGTTATACCAGGAAATGAAGTTGCTAAGGCCTTCAGTATACTACAGCTTGTATGAGGTAGGTGGCCAGTTTCTTTCTTCGCTGCCTTTTACTTCCCTGGTTGTATGCCAGGTACACAGTTATCCCTGGGTTGACTGGAGCATACCGTTAGCGGGATTTGTTTCCCGTATCTTTGCTACGAAAAGTGAGTGCTTTACCACTACGTTAATAATCATCACGTAACAAGTCCTTTGCAAAACATCACATCCTGTCTGCAAGAAACTCAATCTCTTGCCAAATCTTCAAACTACTCAAGAGTCGTGTCCAAGCATTCCTTGACATCTTGGTGCTATCACCTTTTTCCTCTGCCACTCTTGGCCCGACAAAATAAAATTAAAAATATACCCAAATTATTAGTGCCTTACCCCAGGTGGTTTGTGGTAGTGGAAGATTGAGAACGTTCAGGACTTTGTAGCGGAAGATTGAGAACGACGCACAAGAAAAATTAGAGAAAAAAAGGGGAATTACATTGCTGTCAGGCAAGATATTCAACAGAATCATATTGGAAAGATTAAATGTAGAAGTAGACAAAATGCCCCAAGAGGAGCAGGCAGGATTTAGTCAGAGAAGATCATGCACAAATCAAATAGCTACTTCATGCATCATCGTTGAACAAACTATTGAATGTAAATCATCCCAAAACGCAAATTGTATAGACTATGAAAAGGTGTTTGGCAGCGTGAAATACTCTATGGGAACTGTTGAGACACTATGCCCCTCACACATAATATGCACGAAGGTAGAGTGGTCCATGAAGTAGTACAGACTGACAGCTTCAGAGTCCAAACAAGGATGCTTGCTCTCGCCATTCCTGTCCTTGTTGGCTATAGATTGGATTATGAAGACATGGATTAAGGAAAAAAACTGGTATTCAGACACTATTGTTATAACTGGATAACCTGGACTGCGCAGATGATCTACTTTTGTCACATAGTTATAGTCAAATGCAAAGGAACCTTGATAGGGTGAAATAACAATCAGCCAAATTGGGATTGAATATCAACATGAAGTAAACCAACCTTCTTAAACTCAATACTATTAACAAAGAACAAATGCTGGAGAGAGAGCTGTTAAAATAAGTGGATACGGTTACCAATTTGGACATCACGATTGACACACCAAAACATACAGATGCAGATCCTTCTAAACAGAATTGGAAAGGCAAAAATGGTATTCCTGATACTAAACAACATATGAAGATCCAGAGAAATCAAGATTCACATCAACGTTATAATATGCAATGCCATAACTAAGTCGGTGATGCTGCACGGAGCAGAAACACAGAGAACGACCAAGGTAACGCAACAACAGATGCAAACGAAGTATAAAGTGGCAGGACATGGCGAGGAATAAAGACTAAAAAAGAAGCCAACTATAGACACTGGAACAATACATTAAAAGAAGAAAACTGGTCCGTTAAGGACAGTGTTTCTCAACAGGGGCGCTACCGCCCCGCAGGAGGCCTTTTTGGAAATGTGAGGGGGCGTTTTTTAACATCATAGTTATTGGGGGGGGGGGGGGGCGTGTATTCCCTATAGGGGCCGTTTTTCGTGATTCTTGATCATGTCAGTGACTGTATTTAAGAACTGTTAATGATAACCGCGAAATAATTATTTTCTGACATAAACATGCTATTTATTCTCAATTATTAATTTTCAAACGTAGAATTAAGATGTGACGTATCTGGGTACATTTAAACACATTAATTGGAGATTGGCTCTACAACTTTACAAAATCTGGACATGTCGTAATCAAAGTAATCCCACAATAGCACTATTTCAACTTAAGTCAAACAACAAAAATTATTGTTATAGTGACTTAGCTGCATTTATTCCATTAACAAACGTTATATATTTAAGATGTCACAAATAAAGAGAAAATGCTGGCAGTATTAGTTTGATTATTTGAATTTCGGTTGTGTACTTTCTTGTGTATCTCCCAAGCCCCAAGAAGTGATCCTAATAGTAAATGGCCAGACTCCCCCTTGACATAAGTCTAATTTATCTAGGAATAACAATGGACCCAATGTTGACATGGATAAACCAGATTTTAAAAAAGCACCAACAAAGCTAAGAACAAAATGGCCATAACGAGAAAGATATCAGGCTCAACAGGGGAAGCTGACACGGGCACACTAAAGAAATTGTACACATGTTATGTGAGACCAGTGCTAGAATACGGGATAGCAGCATGATCCACAGCAATAAAGAATAACTTTCAAATAATAAATACAACCCAAAACCAAGGTATTCGTATCATCACTGGAGCTATGAGAATAACACCAATAAATGCAATGGAGAACATCACACAAATCGAAAGTAGCCTATAGGTACGAGGAGAGATAAAAAATAAACACTCCAACAGGGGAAGAAGTTCAAACGAATGCCTGATCACCCAATATATGGCATGATAAATCGCACGGGAAGAGAGAGAATAAAGAGAAACCACTTCATATAAAAAACAAAAGAACCTGCAAGAGCAGGCCAAATCATAAGATCTGAAACAAACATCCAAAATCCCACCATAGAAAAAAGCCAAGTTCCCTGATATGGTAGAAACCATAGAGAGAATTGGAAAAAAGGGAACTCATATATTTTTAGAAAGTAATTTATTACATAAGAATATCTTAGGAGAGTATACCCACCACAAAAATAGATACACGTATATACAGATGGCTCATCTAGCAAAGCCACATCCAATGAAGGTACAGGAGTCTATTACAGACTAAGGAATGTAGAAGTAACAATGTAAGTATTAACAACGGGAACATATTCCAATAACTTCCGTGCAGAAGCAGAGGCACTGAATGCCACAGCTGAGCTTGTAATACAAGATAAAGATATCTACCAAGAAAACATAACATTCTTGACTGATGCCGTTTATTATTAGCAGATCTAAAACAATACAAAGATGAAGATCTCGAGCAATGTATGTTCTCCCTGACACAGCTCTCAGCAGAAACCCCAAGGTTGGTCATACAGTGGATCCCATCTCACTGCAATATTGAAGGCAATGAAGCTGCAGACAAACTAGCAAAGTGTGGAGGAGCATCCCCACAAACAAACCTGAGTATCACATATAATGAGGACAAGACCATACTCAAAGCCAACTTCAAGGTAAAATGAGCTGATCAACACACCGACTTCCGAAAATAATACATCTACTTAAATTAACTAGAGAACAGCAAGTCATCATATTCAGTCTACGATCTGTACCTAATAGACTTAAGAGTCATTTCTACAAGAAAATGAGGATTTTGACAGATGACAAGTTTCCATGTGGGGAGCAATACGATAATCGTGAAACACATCCTACAAAGCTGCATGCTCACGCAGGAAGAGAGAACAATACTGACCTTTCGAGACAGATATGAGACAACAGCTGTATGGAGATAAAAAAGCCTTACAAACAACGGTGACCTTTGTAAGAGAAACTAGGACCTTGATATGAGGATGAGCGAAGAAGAAATGTAACTG
Source organism: Ariolimax columbianus (assembly GCA_036924085.1). NCBI lineage: Eukaryota > Metazoa > Mollusca > Gastropoda > Stylommatophora > Arionidae > Ariolimax > Ariolimax columbianus. The sequence continues at coordinate 70,823,493 of JAVGWX010000018.1, read as the reverse complement.
CATTTATTCCATTGACAAATATATTTAAGATGTCACAAACGAAGAGAAAATGCGGGCAATATTGGTAAGAACATTTCTTACTTTCAAGATTTAAAGCAAAAGTTTGAAAGCTGTACCATAGTTGATGGTATGCTTAAAAAAGGTTATTTTCAGAAGGATGAAGGCCTCATCGTATCTTACAGGATAGAACAAATTATTGCGTTTTCGCATTTTTTTTGTTAGAAAATGGGGTACCAGCTCAGTTATGGTTGAGAAACACTGGTTTAGGACATACGCTACAGTAAACACTGTGCAACATAGTCTCATTGGCTCTTACATGGAATCTTCAAAGGAAGAGAAAGAGATGTACATCTAATAATACAAGGAGAAGAGAATGTAAGAAGGAACTAAGATTAAATGATTACGGAGAGAGGCAGAGCAGCACAGGACCGTGTAAGCTGGCGAGATGTTGTTTATGCACCGAGAGGAGCGACGGGCTTCGATTGATATGTTCTCTTCATCCTCTTCGTACGCTGTCAGACTTCAACTTGAATTTGTTCAAAGAAAGCAGTGGGCTGAGGCTGTCGACACTGACATAGAGCTTATCTTGTGCTGGTACTGGTAAAGGCCACATGTGCTTTCTCTGGTCCTCGTATGTCGGGCAATTTTGCAGAAGATGTTCAGGGGTCATTTTCTCTGCACCACAGGTGCATTCGTCAGTAGCATCTATCTTCAGTTTATTGAATAGATGGTACCTCAGTCTGTTGTGGCCTGTGGGGAGTCTAAAGACCACCACCTGCTCTTTTCAGTTCAACTGGTAATAAGCATCATTTGTTGTGTATCTTGTATGCTTTCTTTGACATCTGTCCATGTATCTGGCCCTAATACACCTTTTGTACTCTTCGTTCTTCGTAGGTCACACTAAACTCTGGTTGTGGTAACCTTCCACCTTCTTTTCCCAGTCTGTTTACCTCCTCGTTGCCTTGAAAGTTACAGTGAGATGGAACCCACTATACTACAAATCTTTTGGGTGTGGACTACTGGCATAGTTGACAGATTATTGATCTTAAATTACTTAGTTCTGTATTTTTTGTGTGCCTTTTTAGTGCTATAACCAGGGACAGGGCATCTGTAAAAAAAGACTATCTGGCTTTCATTACTTTCGCCTGTCAGCATTGCTTCTATTCCAGCTTTCAATGCCTCTGTCTCTGCTCTGAAATTGCTTGTGAATTTTCTAGTTGCCACCGACAGTGTTATCTTTCTGCCGTTCGTTAGGCTCAGAAATAACCCAACTCCTCCATTTTCTGTTCTGTTTGTTGCAGGATTGATATTTGATTGATTTTCTCACGCTAGCATAGAATCCCCACAATGGTGGTTATTGTCATGTGTGGCCCATTTCTTCCTACGGTGACTTTATCTCATGCTAGCGGAAAACTGAGACACTAGCCCGTTCATGCACACCATACTGACCTAGACCTCGCGTCAGGGTCAGACACAATATACTGACCAGGATCAATATCTTTCTTCCCTGTTATGTTCTCTGGAAACAGGTTGTTTTCAAGGCAGTCTGGCTGACGATATTTGGATCGACGCTATTCTGGCAGGAGTGTGTGTCACGCAGATGAAGTCAACCATGGCAGACCATCTGGAACAATGCGGTCCACTTTCCTCAGCATCCACGGAATGTGAAGAAAGCTAATACAACCCGCCATTTAACGTCCTTTTCAGGGTGCACACAAGAGTAAACTTACTCATTGTAGGCATTCAACAAAAACATTTCATGCTAGCATACATGCTCCATAATCATAATGGTGCTAGGTAAACCGAAAAACAAAACAATTAAATGTGAGAGTAAGGTCAAACGACATATCTTCCAACAAGTGATATATTTATTAAATCAGTGAATCAATCAATCACAACCTGTGCAACTCCCTGTGGAGTATTTGCCTTCAACAATGATATGCCAAGTCATCAAACATGGGCATGTCTATATATGTGTTGACGTTTTTGTAGGTTTAAGTTTTTTTTTCCTCCTTTTTTTCTCCTGTTTGTGCATTTCAGCGTCAGTTTATGAAGATGTTTCTTGACCGGCCCTACTATGTGCTTCGTACATGGACAGCTTTACTGCTTCTGTTATTTCTGCTATCCATCATTTACGTGGTCGGCCCATGACCTTGTATCCATTGTATTTCAATATGTATTGCATTCTGATGGATACTATCTGATGTTTGTCGTGCCACTTGACAGAACCATTTGGTCTGTTGTCTCTTGATAAGGTCTAGCCCTGGTGTTGTACCAACTTGTCCCCTACTATCTTCTTAAAGTTTCTATAGGATGGAATAGCCATCCTCCATACGCTATCCTCATTAGTCGCATCTTATGGCATGCTTAAAAGGCTACAGTGTGTTACTATTTTTTGCTTCCAATTTGGACTATAATTTTCAATTGTGAATTACAAAGATTTACATTGGGACAGAAATAGCTCATGTTTCTACTAAGTAGTCTTCGTCAAATAGGCACGCTGGTTTTTAAATGGTGCGGCGGTTGAGTGGTCAACTTGGAATTAGTGCGATCCTTTATTCTTTAACTTGACTTTATGCGACCTTTGGTCTACTAGCTTGCCTTCATGTGGTGCATTTGATTCGGACAAATAGCCACAGCTGGTCAGCACATTTATTTTGCAGACGCAGCTAAGCCACCATGGCCCAGCGGAAACAAACATTTGGTGAATATTAAATGATAAATACACTAATGTACGCATTGAAGTTAGGAAAAACTGTAAACATATGGGTTAGTCGTCTTACGTCTTGGTTTAATAGTGCATCATAGTATTTAGAAGTAACTGCCCTGTTATCAGATTAGTCTATAATATTAGATCAGTGATGGAGAAGTCTGATGATTTTTCCAGAAATAATAAAAATCATGAAAATTTTTGTAACTTGTTTGTAACTAAGCAGCAACACTAACAGGAGGAACACATCTCCAAAATGTTGTATAACATTAAAATAATAAAAGCGAATGAAACGGAACTAAAACAAGTACAGTCATTTCAATACTTGGGAAGCCGCATCAGTTCTGTTGGGAAATGCACTTATTAAATAAAATAAAGAACAGAATAGCCAAGAGAATGATAATGATCATATGATGGGAGTCTTGTCTGTGCAACAAGTCAAAAGCCGTTCACTGGATTTAAGGAAGAGACTTCTTGGATGCTGCGAGTTATGGATAATCTGTCGGCAAGTACATGATCATTAGAGGCAATGGAAATGTGGTTTTACAGAACAATGTTGAAAATTAATTGGACTAGTAAAAAAAACTAATAACGTGTTTCTTGAGGAAGCACATGCACGAAGACAGCTTATGGCAAAAATCAGGACAACGCAGTCATCGTTTTTCGGGCAGATCCTGAAAAGAGGCGTTTGGAACACAAGGTGACATCGAGTAGTCTCCTCAGGGAAGAACGATGCAAAAAAAAAGAAAATTTTGCACAGCTTGAAGGCATGGCATAGGAGGCAATCAAAGGTGGACTGATAACCAACACATGTGAAAAGAGGAAATGGAGGTCCATGATCGCCTATGCCAGCCAGCAGGACACTTGATGATGATATGATAAGTAATCCGTATTCCTGTTGTTTGCATTTAAGCTCCTTTATTGCTAGTGTTATTAGCAGTGAGGATTACGTTGCGAAGTGGTTAAGCTGTCGGCCTCGTGATCAGGTGGTGTGGGTTCGACTCTGAACTTTGCCATCTTTTTCTCGGGTGCTTGTGATGGGGAGTCCCCTGCATCTCGTAGTTGCCCCCTAGTTGTCTTGTCCTTGACTTGCCACTGGGGTTGAGCGGCAAGAGACGAGAGAGTGAGGATAAAAGGTAGCGCAGTTAATCCTTACTAAAAATAGCGCTAGCAAATAAATTATGCCATCATCGTCTGCGATGGACGGCGGTCTTTGCCTTTTATTAGCAATAGTGTGTAGATAATAGTGTCAGTATAATATACATTACATTACATTACAATCAAACAATAATGTATAATACTGCTTATTTGCTTGATAGGCCAATCAAGTGACCGACTAGAGACGTGAGAGGACTACAAAGTAGGCACACAATTCAAATAGTAATATAATATTTAATGTTAATAGATTTGTGAAAAGAAGCTGGAGCTTATTGTTGCTGTTGTTGAATGCCCACAATGAGTACAATTGCTCTCTTGTGTACTCTGAAAAGGAGGTTTGATGGCGGCTGCAGTAGCTGTTCTTGCATCCCGAGTGCTGATAATAGTGTTACCGGGTCCTACAGGCGGTTGTGCTGTGCTTGTTTTCATCTGTAGGATGCTCACTATTACTGGGATTACTTCAATCCTCCACCTCATTATCCAAACTGCCATGAAACAATCTGTTTCCAAGGAGAACTGCGTGGAAGTGAGACAGAGGTGTTGGTCAATAAATTTTGCCTGACCCTAACTAACATTGTTCGATCAATATGTTTTGCCTGACCAGACGTTAGTCTCCTCTCCCGAGCTTGTGGAATTTATAGTTTATAGAAAAAAAAACTAAGATAGAATTTTTAGGGCTGGCAGATATAAGAAAAAAGGGATTGATCATTTTTGTAGAACATCAGAGGCACATGAAAACTGTATTGATGTGGAGCAGTGTCTACAAAAAATAAAGAGCAAAACATGGTGTAGGTTTTTTTGTACATCCAAAGAAAGTCAGGTTCATTGTAAAAACAAAATACATCAGTGAAGGATTAAAAATCCTACAAACAGTTGAAAGTTGGAAAGCAATAATCAATGGTTCAGGTCCTTTCCCCATGCAGTGACAACAACAATAAGAAAAACATAAAAGATTTCTTTCAGTGGTTTTTCAGACATTATCCATAGGTTCAATTCTTCTTCTTTCATTCACTTGACATACTCCATGTCTACATCTGCAAAGTTGTCTCTTGTATGAACCTCACTGTCATCTGCAGCTCACACATAGGTCCATATAGTTTCCCTTCCAGTGTTGTTTCTCTTGGCCAGTATGTCCGTCTCAGTATCCCATACTCTGGACAGTCCTGAAGTATATGCTCCGCAGTCTGGGGTGCCTATCCACATGTACACATATTTCAGCTGCCAATCCTAAATTTTGTATACATGTGGCTGTGGAGTCCATTGTGTCCTGTTCTGAGGTGCAGTATGACAATCTGCTCCTGCCTGTTTATATTGTGACATAGGTTTAATGAGAAGGATGATGTGATTGTGATGGGTGATGTTAATGGAAGAAAAGGGAATAAAAGACCACATGAATACTGCTTAGGAATATTCAGTGACACCTCTTAGAGCAGAACAGCAAGGGAGAAGAGCTTATAAATGTATGCGCCACTTAACATCCATTATACATTATGTGATTTGGACATTGTGCAAACACCATACTACTGTATGTAATTAACAAAGTTAAATGGGCTACTGTAATGTACTGGTATTGACTAAATAGCAGAGATACTGTACACATGCAGTACTTGCAGCTAAGGTAATAAATGGGTTGGCAAATATACTTATCTGACAAGGTAATACTCTACAAAGGCATTTATTATAATAATAGCTGTCCATCGTTGTCGATGAGGACCGCCGACATCATCCTTGTCACAGATTTCCCTGATGGGTGTGGGTGCGCATGTGGCTGAACAGGCCAATGCGAGCACGAAAACATCTGCTACATATTGGGCACACAAGGTTTGTAGAAGGGGATGGTGTTCCCGCTGCTCTGGATTTCCGCGTCTCACGTCTGTTCTGGGCTTTCACAACACGGTCATCTTCACCAGCAGCTACACCCGATTTGACTGCGCTTCTCCAGTCAGATCTGTTTTTCGCGAGACATTCCCAGGTGTCGATGTCTATCTGGCAACTTTTTAGTGAGTCCTTCAGACCGTCTTTAAAACGTTTCTTTGGGCGCCCTGTCTCGCGCCATCCCTCTCTCAGCTCGCCGTAGAGAAGCTTCTTTGGGAGCCGCTCGTCTGACATACGGACGAGGTGTCCAGCCCATCCTAGTCGTGCTTTTTCTAGCAGTGCATGGATGCTGGGCATGTTAGCCCTCGAGAGAACCTCGATGTCAGTGACACGATCTTGCCATCGGATGGGGAATATTCGCCTCAGGCAACCTGTGTGGAAGTGGTTTAACCTCCTTGCATGTCCAGAGTATATAGTCCAGCTTTCGCAAGCGTATAGTAAGGTTGGAATGATGGTTGCACGGTAGACTTTGAGTTTGGTCTAGACGCTGATTCCACGACGTGCCCAGACCATCGAGCGCATTCTACCAAAGGCTGTGCTGGCCTTTGCTATTCTGCTTGCCACCTCATCATCTAGGCTGACAGATCTCGACAGCGTGCTGCCCGGATATGTGAATTTGTCTACGGCATTCAACGTCTGCCCGCTGACTGTAGTCTCTGGTTTTGTGTACGGCATGCCTGGGGCTGGTTGGTACATGACCTCTGTTTTTTTGGCATATATGGTCAGACCAAAATTTTCGCATGCGGCAGAGAACTGGTCCATTCCAACCTGCATGTTCAGTTCTGAGTTGCTCATTAGAGCGCAGACGTCAGCAAATACAAGTTCCCTGATTATGTCGCCAGCCACTTTGGTTTTGGCCTTCATTCTTCTGGAATTGAGTAACTTGCCATCTGTGCGGTACTTTATGGGTATTCCAAGCTCCAATGATCTGAAAGCGTCTGTCATCGTGGCCGCGAACATCATGCTGAACAAAGTCGGGGCGAGTACACATCCTTGTTTTACTCCGTTTGATACTAGAAACGTTTTAGAGATTGCACCGCTGTCCTGTACACGAGCACACATGCCTTCGTGTAGCTGTTTCACCATTGTTATGAACTTGTTGGGGCAGCCAAACTTAGACATTATCATCCACAGCCCTCCTCTGTTTACTGTATCAAATGCCTTTGTCAAATCAATAAATATGGTGTACAAGGCCTGATTTTGCTCTCGACACTTCTCTTGTACTTGGAGAGCGGCAAAAGTCATGTCCACTGTTCCTCTTCCGGCTCTGAATCCACATTGGCTTTCTGGGAGGTGGTGGCTTTGTTCAAGGTGTTTGTTGAGCCTGTTTAGCAGTAAGTGCGCTAGGATCTTGCCTGCTACGGAGAGTAGCGATATTCCACGATGATTGTCGCATTCCTGACGATTGCCTTTTCTTTTGTATAGGTGAACGATTGAGGCGTCCTTTAGCTCCTGCGGAATTTTACCTTCAGCCCACATGTGACAGAAGAGTTCAGTGATCCTTCTGGTGAGGGATGGGCCAGCTGTCTTATATACCTCTGCTGGTATTGCATCAGCTCCTGGAGCTTTTCCTTTAGATACTGAACTGATTGCCCTGTCGACTTCCTCCTCAGTAATTACTTCATCCAATGCCAGGTTCAGTTCCACCTGCGGCATTCGCCGGATGGCCTCTTCATTTATGGACGATGGGTGGTTTAGTATTTTGCAGAAGTGGTCTGCCCATCTGTCTAGAATCTGAACCTTATCTGTTAGCAGTACCCCATCCGCACTGCGAACTGGAGTATTACTAGAGGGCTGCGGGCCGTAGAGAGCTTTCAGTGCCTCGTAAAACCGTTTGGTTTCATGACACTCGGCGAACATTTCAATTTCGTCAGCTATTTTGCTGAGCCAGGAGTCTTGCATCTCTCTAAGCCTGGTCTGGACAGCTTTGCGAGCAGTATTGAAGGCAGCTTTTGCTGCCGGAGATGGTGTGTCCCTTTGGTATTCCCTGTGCGTTTCTGTTTTGCATCGAGAAGGCCCTGTATTTCCAGATCGTTCTCATCAAACCAGTCCTTATTCTTGCGCGTGAGTGGGCCAATGTGTTTAACAGCTGTATCGTAGAGTGTGTTTCTCAATGATGGCCAGTTCTCTTCGATGTCGTTCTTTTCAAAACGAAGCTCAGATAGTCTGCCCTCAAGCTCTTCCTGGAAGCCTCCTCTCGTGGGTTCGTATTTCAGCTGAGAGACATTTAGCCTCCTCGGTGGTTTCTTTCCCTGGGGGCGCATTTTGGGCTGGATCTTGAAGCTTAGCTTGGCAATGACAAGTCGAGTATGATCTATTATAACACCTAGGTCCCTTTCTTTATTTATCTTTCTAATATTGTTTTCTCCCATTCTGTAATTATGTTCCATATTGGATATACCCATGTGGATGACTGTACATTTATCTGCATTAAACTCCATTTGCCAGTTTACAGACCATTCTCGAATTTTATCTAAATCCGACATCAATATATCCACTTCCGCTTTAGATGAGATACTACTGCATAGTTTTGTGTCATCAGCAAATTTTGCAATCATGAATCCCATATCAATGTCCAAATCATTTATATATATCAAGAACAAAATTGGTCCCAAAACCGAGCCCTGTGGCACACCACTTTTCACTTCACACCACTCAGAGTACTCCTTATTTATGCCCACCCTCTGCTTTCTTCTAGTTAACCAATTTTCAATCCATTTGGCAACTTCCCCACCTATTCCATGTGATTTTACTTTCTAAATAATCTTTGATGAGGTACTCTATCAAAGGCCTTTGCAAAGTCTAGATAAATAACGTCCACTGGCTCCCCTTTATCTATGATTTTAGTAACCTCCTCCATGAATTCTAATAGATTTGTTAAGCATGATCTCCCTCTAGTAAACCTATGCTGACTATTTCTAATTAAATTAAATTTGTCTAAATGCATTACAATGTTTTCTTTGATTATTGACTCTAACAATTTACAAACTATGCTCGTTAAACTCACCGGTCTATAATTTGCTGGATCTGATTTTTGCCTTTTTTGAATAAGGGGATCACTCCTGCATCTTTCCAATCCTGTGGAACAATCCCTTTTGTAAGTGATTGAGAACATAATATAGCCAATGGTTTTACTAGTAGGTCTCTAATTTCATACAGCAATTTTAGATGAATACCATCTTGACCTGGACATTTATTCACTTTCACACTCTCCAATTTTTAAAAAACCATTTCCTCTGTAATACAGATTGATCTTAATCCCGCTGTATCCATGTCTCTTTGAAAAATATCTACAGGCTCTGGGATCTTGGAGCAGTCCTCTTTTGTGTAGACTGTGCCAAAGTACTGATTGAGTAGATTAGCTGCCTCCCTATTCTCACGTATTATTTTCCCTGTACTGTCTATGAGAGGGCCTGCTTTGTCTTTCGTTCTTTGTTTATTTCTAACATAAGAGAAGAAGCTTTTACTGTCAGTCTTTGTCCTCTGAGCAAGTTTTTTTTCGAAGTAAATTTTTGCTGTTTTATTCGCTTTCTGAGATATGTATTGCTTGTCCAAATATTTTACATATGTTTCTTTTGATTTACCTGCCTTTATATATTTTTTCCATGCTTTATTTTTCGCTCTTCTACATTTCACTACAAATCTAGTTATCCACTTTTTACGCTTGGGGTTTACCACCCTACATGGAACACATTCCTCTTTTAGCGTTTCTAAAACTGCTTTAAAACTCTCCCATTCCTGTTCAACATCTGTTCCTACGACAATATCTTTCCAGATTATGTGGTTCGCTACCTCTTTTATCCTCTTAACACCTGCCTTAGAGTAGTCGTATGTTCGCGTGTTTATGTTTACTTCTTTCCCTGCAATAAGATCCCAACGGATGATTTGATGGTCACTTGAGCCAAACAGTTCCCCAACGGTAACGTTTTCAATCATATTTTCATGTGTAGAAAAAACTAGGTCGAGTATGTTTTTGCCTCTGGTGGCTGCTTCTACATGTTGAATTAAAAAATTGTCAGTTATGCACTTAACAAAAGGTTTTGACTATACAAGTGCTTCTGCCGTATCCTATTTTATTTCTGGAAAGTTGAAATCTCCCATTAATAATAATTTCCCTTCACTTGCCTTTGCTATGCTACTAATCAGCTCCTCATCTTCCTCTTTTTGACTTGATGGACATCTATAGCACACTCCAATCACTGTTTTTTCACCTCCACTTTCTATTTCTCCCCATACACTTTCATTTTTGTTACCACATGATAAATCATCTTTGATCGTTATATTAACAGAATTTATACAGTATAATAAAACGTCACCTCCCTTAGTCTTGTCTCCAACTATCCTATCTTTCATTAACATTGTATATCCCTCTATTTCAAGTTCACTATCTGCAATCATCTCATATGTCCATGATTCTGTTAATCCTATTATATCTGGTTTTTCTTCTTCTACATACAGTTCCAATTCTTCTCTTTTATTTACTATGCTTCTCACATTTGCATAAAAACATTTTAATTTGTAACAACACCAAAGCCCATCCCTACTGTACGCAAACCCACATGGAAGCAGCATATCATTCCGGAGGTGGTAGAAAATATACCAGGTATTGGAAACAAAAACAGCCAGACGGAAAAAGAAAGAAGAGACATAACCCTGAGGTACATAGCGGAAAACTACCCAAGCATGGACTGGACCCATGCATACACTGACGGTTCTGTAACAAACACAACACAGAGTGGATGGGGAAGAGGTATTCCTGAGCCTAACAAACGGTAGAAAAATAACACTGTCGGTGGCAACTGGAAAATTCTCAAGCACTGAAGGCTGCAGTAAAAGCAATGCTGACAGGCGAAAGCAATGAAAGCCAGATAGTCCTGTTTACAGATACCCTCGCCGTGGTCACAGCACTAAAAAGCCAGAAAAACACTGAACTTAATGATTTAAGAGCAGTACTCTGCCAACTATGCCAGCAGTTCGCACCAAAAAGAGTAGGGGTACAGTGGGTTCCATCCCACGGTAACATCCAAGGCAATGAGGAGGCAGACAGACTGGCAAAAGAAGGTGCAAGACAACCACAACCAGATCCTAGTGTGACCTACGAAGAGTCCAAAAGGTTTATTAGGGTCAGATACATGGCCAAATGGGAAACAGAACATACTGGCTGCACAAAAAATGATGCCTAGTACCAGTTGAACAGAAGAGAACAGGTCGTGGTCTTCAGGCTCCGCACAGGCCACAAGAGACTGAGGTACCATCTATTCAATAAACTGAAGATAGGTGGCACTGACGAATGCACCTGTGGTACAGGGAAAATGACCGCTGAACATCTGCTGCAAAATTGCCCGACATACGAGGACCAGAGAAAGCACATGTGGTCATCACCAGGGCCAACACTAGACAAGCTCTATAGCAGTGTCGACAGCCTCAGGATGACAGCTGCTTTCTTGGAACAAATTCAAGTTGACGTCTGACAGCATACGAAGAAGAAGAAGAAGTTTGTAGCAAACTGCTAACTAAGACATTGATGCTGTAGCTTATCACCACACTTGTGGACTATTCACTTCTTCAGATCGGGGGGGGGGGGGGGGGGGGGGAATTAAGCAGGAAAACATTGTACAGTACCATGGACATGTCATGATCATCTTGTCTCTGTTGATGATGCTGAGGTAATTTTGCAGCTTTATTATCATTGTTTGCATTTTCTAAAGGTAATACCTTATCTTCACTCAGTTTCCCACACCATGGTGTCATTTTGCTCAGTATTTCTGGAAAATACGAAGTTCTGCGCACAGGGTATTAATACACACACACACACCCCCCCCATAACAATAGATGGTGTCATTCTGGAGGTTGTCAACAGCTTTACTTATCTGGGGTCTGCCGTCAGCAACACTCTCGCTCCAGGTGGAGATAGACAGTTGGATTGGTAGGGCAAGTACCATCATGGTCTGTCTGATGAAGAGAGCCTGTGAGAACAATGCGCTGGCTCACTACACTAAGGTCTGGGTCTATCAGGCCTGTGTTCTTGGCACTATCATGTATGGAAGTGAGACTTGGAGCACATACATTAAACATGAGCTGCATCTCAACACCTTTCACATGAGATGCTCACGTCGCATATTGAGCATTGGGTGGAAAGAGAGCGCCACATAATGTGATTTTACAGCGAGCAAACACTCCCAAAATGTCCTATCTGTTGAGCCAATGATGCCTTTGACGGTTGGAGCATGTTTACCGCATGGAAAACAAGAGGTTGCTAAAGGATATACTCTGTGAACAGCTGGCCACTGGAACTAGAAGAATTGGCTGTCCCACAGATTCAAGACGTATGCAAGATGGATATCTGCTCATATGACATCCAACCTGAAAGCTGGGAAACCATTTCTCAGGACCAAGCCGTTTATAGACAGTCACAAAGGGCATAGTAGCTGCCGTCACTCGTACAGGCCATCTGGCTTTAGAGGATAGGAAAAGATTGAAGAGATCGGAGGACACGATGGCAAGCCAGCCTCCTCAGCATGGTTGGACTGTCACTCACGAATCGGCCTATACAGTCATAGCACACTGTGTGGAAATACAGGAGACAGAACTGGACAAACCTCTTAGGGCGCATGGTCCACAGAGACTAAGATGTCAATGATGATGATTGTTTCTATGTGTTATGCTCTATCTGTTTTTGTTCAACAATTTTTTCTGTTGTCACAGTGTATCATACAGTTTCTTCTCCAGTTGAAACTGAAGAAGGAACTGTTGTTTATTTTGATTAATTTAGTTTTATTTACTTTTCTTCTCTTTATGTTCTATTGGTGCAACTTATGCCTGAAAAGATTTCAGACCGAAATCACAGCAGAAAAATTTGCCTACAAGAATTTGTCACTAAGTCATCCAAGACAATGAATGCTGGGCAGAGTACTGCAGCTGAAAGAGACTCTCCAGGAGCTTTCAAATTAAGATCTAATTTAGTCAAGGTTGAACCAAATGATGAACTATCCCTAGAGTTGGATGGTTGTTTGCAGGTGAAGAATTTGTTTGTCAATCTTTGTTTTTTCATCTGTAGAAAACATTAATTGTTTGTTTTGTTATTTTTGAAGCTACTCCTGCTAAGTTCTTAACTTTTGGTGAATATACTTTTGTAGTGGGTCTTCTTATATCCAGGGGCATACTGAAGAAGGTTGATTGCAGTCTCTTTGCTGAGTGCAATGTGAGACTTCTCAGTAGTTCAGTAGTCTCACCACTACAGGGACCACAGTGTTGACTCACCTTGTTGGTCAAGCTGCTGTAACAGTCTTATCAGGTTCACCATGCGGACATGAAGGGGTCTTGGTTAGTATATTACAATTGTAACTGATAGTGGCACTACCCTCTTTCAGGCATGGAATTAAACTGTCCTCTCTTCTTCTTGTCTCCATTTGACTTATTACAAAGCATAGGGCCATCATTATAGTTGGCATCTTACAATAAACAAATCTGCTTTCTGTAACAATTTGGTTTATGTTACAAGGTTGCTATTACCATGGACAATCCTCTTCATGTGTCTGTATAACAACTTGAAAGATTGTAGCGGCCCTATTATTTTCTCTCAGCGATTCAAATGGAATGAAACTGTATGTTCTATTCTGTCAAGAATTGACGTCATTGCTCTCTGGACAAACCAATCACCTCTTTCTTGTTTGTGAATGCCCACAATGAGTAGGTCTACTCTTTTGTGCGCCCTGAAAAGGACGTTAAGTGGCGAGTTGCAATAGCTTTCCTCACATCCTGTGTGTGCTGATGAAGGTGGACAGGGGTCCTCCAGGCGATTGTGCTATGCTTGACTTCATCTGCGCCTCACTCACTACTTCGGGGATCACGTAGATCCCTCATCCTGTTAACCAGGCTGCCATGAAAACAGCCTGTTTTCAGGGAGGGCTACTAGGAAGCCGAGGTGAGGGTCTTGGTCAGTATGTTTTGTCTGACCCTGACTAACATGTCTGATCAGTATATTTTGCCTGACCAGACGTTAGTCTGCCTCTCCCCAATCTCTCTTAGTAAATAACAAAGTGCAGGGATACTGATGAATCTGGTAGCCCACTGGTTGTACATACTCCTGATAGGTTCTCTCAGGTGCCTTTCCCTACTCGTCCCACGATTGACCAGACATCATGTTTCCAGTGTTCAGCCACAAGCATTTCCTTGTCGTTCTTCCTCAACATGTCATCCATATTCCATATTTTCAGAAGGTCTCAGCAGACCACCAGACGGCCCGTGTACCGCATTGAACCACAGTCGCATGTCTCATGATCCCTGCACCCCTATCTCTCTAAGCTCTTCCTGTACCGTGACACACCAGCCCACAGTTTTCAGCTCTCTGCTGAATTCATAAAACATTAACCACCATGAGCTGCTCACAGCTTAAGAGAAGTTGATACACTTTGGGACACAGCCACTCCAAGCATAAAGACTAGAGTAATGATAAAACTAATTTCAGATTTCCTGATATACATTCTTATCCAGTCAAAGATTTTAATTTACCACATGTTGAAAAGGGTGACAGAAACTAATTATTCCACAGTTTATAAGAGCAGTAATTAATGTATTATGTCAGGTTACCAATTTTTGTGCTTGTCTTAGGTGCATTTTGGTGATTTAGGCAGCCAGGTCCAAACAGTTGCTAAGCTTAGCAGGAAGATGCCAGAAGGGGAAGAAGTTGTGCTTGAATCAAGTGGAGAAGATATTGAAGAAGTGAACAATGGTAATTCAGTGTTTTGTTCCTTCGTGCTTTGTAAATGGCCATACTCTGTATCAGATAGCCAGTTGAAATAACAAGTACAGGTTGATCTATGGCAGAGTACACAACAACATTAACCAATACAGCTGTTGGTTAAGGTGAGAGTAGTGATGGATAGAACACACTCAAGAAGAAACCAAACATTATAACTAAATATACACTGGATTGGAACCTACATGGAAAGATAATAATGGGGAGGCCAAAGAACATTTAATGAAGAAATCTGAAGAGAAACTCAGGCAAACTGAAATCCCATAGCATTACTTCCGTAGGGGTGTGAGGTGTTAACGATCTCACATTTCAAAGGCTCGGCTATATGAGGGCGGTGGCCATCTCCTTTCCCTCGCTGCTTTTACTTCCTGGACTGAACTGGTGCTCATTTAAGGCTGGGTCGACCCGGGAGCCATTGCGGTCTGAAAAACATTACTGCCTCAACTGGGGAATGAACCCAAGACCACTCAGATGTGAAGCCAGCTTGCTAACCACTTCGCTACACGGCTCACTAATCCCATGGGCAGAACTAAAAAATGGCCCACATTAAAAGTATACAGTAAGGGACTTTTGCAGCTATACAATTGGTAACTAAAGGAAATAAGTAAACAGCTACATGAAGAGTCTCTAAATCATTGATTTGTTTCATGTTACTAAACAATTCTAATAAAAAATAATTTGTTCAGTCGAAGTATGTCTTTGTCAATGACAACTATTCAATGATGATTTGACTTGTTTTACAGATATTGCAAGAGAAGACATGACTGACATAAGCCTAATCAACGATGGAAGTTCTTTGCCTCATCGGAAACCAGGACCGGATATTTCTAAGGCACAGAAAGATTTGAAAATTAGTTTACAGCAAGAAAACTACATCAAAGAATCTAATGCATTTTCTTTAAATTTAAATTATCCTGACATGTGCGATAGTGACATAAATGATAACATGTGTAGTAATATAGACTTGGACAGAAGGTCACCCACAGGTGATAAGCTGTCTGAAAATAGTGATGGAGTTACTGGGCTCCAGGGAATACTGCCTGAAGAGCAGTTTTACAAATGTGATGAGTGTTGTATCAACTTTTCTAATAATTGCCATTTACAGCGACATATTAGGTTACATACAGGAGAGAAGCCTTACAAATGTGGTATATGTACTGCTGAGTTTAGTCATAGTAGTAATTTAATAAGGCACAAGGGGGTACATACAGGAGCAAAGTCTTACACTTGTGATGTTTGTGGCTTAGAGTTTAACCATAGCTATAGTCTTACTAGACACCAGCGAACACACACTGGAGAGAAACCTTACAAGTGTGACATTTGTGGTGCAGGGTTTAAACAGACTAGTGGTCTATCAAGACACCAACGTGTGCATACTGGAGAGAAGCCATATGGATGTGATATTTGTGGTGTAGCTTTTTCCCAAAGCAATGGCCTGGTTATACATCAAAGAATACACAGTGAAGAGAAGCCCTACAAATGTGATGTCTGTAGTGAAGCATTTTCTAAACATACTGGTCTACTTTCACATCTTACAAAGCATACAGAAAAGTCCTACAAGTGTGATGTTTGTTATGAAGAGTTTAATGAAAGTATTCATTTAACTAAGCACCAAATAATTCATGCTGGAGAGAAACCTTATAAATGTAGCATTTGTGCTCTAGAATTTAATCATCTATTTAGCTTGACCAGGCATCAAAGAATTCATACAGGAGAGAAGCCTTACAAGTGTGATGTTTGTGGTTTAGGGTTTGTACAGATTAGCGGTCTCAGCAGGCACAAAAGAATTCATACAGGAGAGAAGCCTTTCAAGTGTGATATTTGTAATGTAGAGTTTTATAATAGTAGTAATTTAACTAGGCACCAAGTGATTCATATTGGAGAGAAACCTTACAAATGCACAATTTGTGCTGTATCATTTAGTCATCATTTTAGTTTAACCAGGCATGAAAGAATTCATACAGGAGAGAAGCCTTACAAGTGTGATGTTTGCGGTGTAGGGTTCAAACAGATTAGTGGTCTGACTAGACACAAAAGAGTTCATACAGGGGAGAAGCCTTTCGAGTGTGATGTTTGTGGTTCAAAATTTGCAGAGACTAGTGCTTTATCTAGGCATCAGACAGTGCACACTGGAGAAAAACCTTACAAGTGTAATGTCTGCGGTGGAGTGTTTAGTCATGGCAGTAGTCTAGCTGCACATCGAAGAATACACACAGGGGTGAAACCTTACAAATGTGATATGTGTGGTCTAGGCTTTAATAGGAGAAGAGGTCTGCACAAACACCAGAAAACACACACTGAACAGAAATCTGTGAAATCTGATGTTGGTTTTAATAAGAGGACAAGCACTGTTAAGAAGATATCACACTGAAAAGGTCTGATTGTCTGCGGTGTTTTAATTATAGGAATGTTTCCACGTCAGGAGGACATACAAACAGTATAATGTGTTCTCCAAGTCTGTCAGCTTCATGGGAGCAGCGTAGTGACAGCATGGTCTTTCACACCCAATTTGGCCATAAACTGTATGGTGACGAGAGAAGGCTGAATTAGGCCTGCAAATTTATTGTGGAAATTGATGTATGTGATTATTTAAGATTAAACAATTGAGACAGATTGTAACACTAGCCTGGCTAAATATAGACATTGTGACATTGAAGGTATAATTGTGTGTCAAATTTATTTCTAGAACTTGCCTGGCTGATTTTGTGTGGGGTTTTAATTGAAGTACCAACTTTACTAAGTCACAATGAAGATGTGAGGTTCTATTGGAAGGATTGGCATGGCTGAGAAGATGACACATTGAAGGTGTGATTGTGTGGGAGCCAAAGATGACTTAGAAGATGTCACATAGATAACTAGATTTAGTTGTGTGTTGAGCTTTAATTGGTTGATAAGCCTGGCTAAACGCCAAAGATGCCACATTAAGTAAAATGGCTGATTGATTAATCTGTCAGTGTTGTTTTACGACGGCACACATAACTGCTTACATCATTACAATGGACTGCTTACATCACACATGACTGCTCCACAATGGCACATATGACTGCTTACAATAGCACACGAGTGTGTTTTGTATGTGCCCCTCTTGTTTCAAGGGTTGCATAAAGCTGCAGCAGTCATTTGCTATCAATTCCAATTTTGGTCTGTCTTAATGAGTCCCCCTCCTCCAGAGGATGATATGACATCCTCTTCTACCATTCTTTGCCAGGTGATCTTTGGCCACCACATCCCACACTCTTCCTCCTCAGTGGGTGCCAGTCACATGCATGTGTGGTTCTATTGCAATGCAAGGCTACTTCCTGAGGACAAGCCCTGATTATCTACCCTTTCCAGCCTTAGCTAATTTTTTGTCAAAATGTGGCTTTCAGTTCATGGCTGCAACTCTGTATGGCAAATAGATTTTTTCAAATTCATAGCAATTAATGAGCTGAACGGCCAGTTATAATTTAAGTCTCCTAACCAATGCAAGTTTGTTATGTAACAATGGTAATATTTTTATTCTTATTTCACCCCAATCAGACTGCACCTGATGTTTTGCGACGCATACCCGAATCATTCCTTACTGGACTAGAAAGAGTTAAATAATTATAAATCACTAGTTCTTCTGCCTTGTTCTTTTCCACAACTCTTGTCTGGGTTTTTTATTGCTTCTGGTCAGCTGATAAGAAATATTTAACAGAAAGGGTCCGTCAATTTGTTGATCTTCTTGTTTCTGTGGTTGTACTTAATGTTATTTATTTGTTGTCCCTCCATTCCCTTCCCCCCCTTCTTTGTTATGATTGTTGTTGCTAACATATTTAATTTATAATTATATTAATGTTATTGTTTATATTGATATGATATTTGAACCAATGGTACAAGACCTTTTATAAGTAATCCCAAATAAATACTGTGGTTGAAAATCTCAACAGCATCAAATAAAAGTAAGGGTTCTCAAACAGTTATTCTTCCTTTGTTAATATTTTCAAGGATATACCAAATGCAGATGCCCGTGACACATGCGGATTAGTTTCTCACATCAGGAATATTAGCAGACGCCTGCATTATCTGTCCATCAGTCGAACTGTACAATATGAAAGAAACAACAGCAGTTTAACAAAGGTCCTGCAGCCGCCCACTCCATCACCATTGCCGTCTTCACCGCATTCGTTCTCTCTCTCTCCTTGATTGTCTTTGTATTCTCCTATAAGACTGACAGACCACCCAATGCATCAGAGACTAAATAGATTTGGAAATGGGAAACTAAAGCGGAGAAACTTTGCAGAAATAGCCAAAGAAAAGATGAGCGAAGACTCTATGAACACATTAACACCAAAGCCCATACCTACTGTACGCAAACCTACCAGGAAGCAGCATATCATTCCGGAGGTGATAGAAAATATACCAGGTATTGGAAACAAGAACAGCCAGACTGAAAAAGAAAGAAGAGACATAACCCTGAGGTACATAACGAAAAACTACCCAAGCAGGGACTGGACCCATGCATACACCGACGGTTCTGTAACAAACACAGAACGGAGGGGCATGGGTATTCCTAAGCCTATCAAATGGTAAAAAAATAACACTGTCAGTGGCAACAGGAAAATACTCAAGCAATTTCAGAGCGGAGGCAGAGGCACTGAGGGCTGCAGGAGAAGCAATGCTGACAGACAAAATAAATGAAATCCAGATAGTCCTGTTTACAGATGCCCTGGCCGTAGTCACAGCACTAAAAAGCCAGAAAAATACTGAACTTAATGATTTAAGAGCAGTACTCTGTCAACTATGCCAGCAGTCCGAACCAAAAAGAGTAGTGGTACAGTGGGTTCCATGACAGACTGGCAAAAGAAGGTGCAAGACTACCACAACCAGATTCTAGTGTGACCTATGAAGAGTCCAAAAGGCTTATTAGAGCCAGATACATGGCCAAATGGGAAACAGAACATACTGGCTACACAAAAAACGATGCCTATTACCAGTTGAACAGAAGAGAGCAGGTCGTGGTCTTCAGACTCCGCACAGGCCACAACAGACTGAGGTATCACCTTTTCAATAAACTGAAGATAGGTGGCACTGACGAATGCACTTGTGGTACCGGGAAAATGACCGCTGAACATCTGCTGCAAAACTGCCCGACATACGAGGACCAGAGAACACATGTGGTCATCATCAGTGGCAACACTAGACAAGCTCTATGGCAGTGTCGACAGCCTCAGGATAACCGCTGCTTTTTTTGAAAAAATACAGGTTGACGTTTGACAGCGTACGAAGAAGAAGAAGTATTCTCCTTTAACGAACAAAAAGCGATGACACTTTTTTTGTGCAAATTTTCTTGTTTAGTTCATTTGTTTTGTGAATTTGCTTGTTTGGTTTATTTGTTTTGTGAATTTGCTTGTTTGGTTCATTTGTTTTGCGAATTTGCTTGTTTGGTTCATTTGTTTCAGAATTTGCTTGTTTGGTTCATTTGTTTTACGAATTTGCTTGTTTGATTCATTTGTTTTGCGTATTTACTGTGTAGCTAATTATCATTATAGTAGACCTTATCAAGTACTTTTGATCATTCATTTAATGAACATATCTCTCCCCCTCTATGTGTAACACACACTCAGTCTATTTTAACTCACATTGAAAGCCATGGTAAGGCTCAGATTGTCTTAGCTAGGTGAAAAAGTCATGCCACGATATGCACTTGCTGTTTCACCCCATGAAGACCTGTTGGTCGTAACGTTGGTATCTTTATTCCCATCAACGTGGTATCTGACTTGTTTGTTAAAGGTTTACCTCGCTTTTGTGAAAGAACGATGCTTTCAACCACAGACACAGTATTTTTGATTATATTAGGATGTATCAGCTATTGTATTTGTGGGGATGTGTGTTTGTGTCGATCTGTGTGTGGGTTTGTGTGCATAGGTGTGTGCAGTTGTTTGTGTGGATACATATATGTGTGTGGATGTGTTTGTGTGAGTGTATGGGGCCAAATATGCAGCACAGTGTAATCAGGGTCAGGTGAAAAATACTGAGAGAAGATCGGAGTAAAGTGTAATCAGGGTCAGGTGAGACATGCTGCGATTGTTTGTGTGGATACATATGTGTGTGTATTTGTGTGGACGCATGTGTGTTTGTGTATGGGGTCGAAGGTGCAGCACAGGGAGTGAGCTGACAGCAGCCATTGACTCATAGCTCTGCTTACATCAGGATCAGCAAACAAGAACTGATCAAGACCTTATTCCTCCTCCAAACAGCAGCCCTTGAAACAGTCTGCACTCGTGTAGTCTGACTAGGAGAATAGGGATCGTAGTTGAAAGGCAAACCCGGTACCCAAAAAGGTCTGCTGAAATCGGATGTGTTTGGCTGAAAGCCGCATATATCGCAACTTTGCTGTAAACTACATCACAACATCCTATTCATGACAAATGCAGAAAAAGAAGTGTGAGTTCACGTGTGCGTATGTGGATAAGTGTGTGTGTGTAGTATTCAGGTGAGACATATTGATCAAGGTGGGAGTGAATAGTAATCAGGGTATAGTGAAATATACATATCTGTGTGCTTGTATGCATGTGTGTGCTTGGATGTGTGTATAGGGATGCGTTTGTGGTGTTGTGTTTGTGTGTGTGCAGCATTCATCCTGAAATGATTGTTTGTGACATAGTTTACAACGAAACCGTCATCTTCGCTTTTTGGCCCTACGATTTCAGCACGGCATTTCTGGAAGTGGATTTGCCTTCCCTCTTTGATCCCTAATCTCTTAGTCAGCTGCATAGTTGCAATCTGTTTCCAGGTCCATCACTTGCAGACAGAGTAGGGTCTTGGCCAGCTATGAGTCACTGGCTGCTGTCACTCATTCACAGCTGCATAGTTGCAGTCTGTTTCTAGGTCCACCACTTGGAGACAGAGTAGGGTCTTGGTCAGCTATGAGTCGCTGGCTGCTGTCACTCATTCACAGCTGCATAGTTGCAATCTGTTTCCAGGCCCACCACTTGGAGACAGAGTAGGGTCTTGGTCAGCTAGTGAGTTGCTGGCTGCTGTCACTCACTCACAGCTGCATCTTCAAGTCCTTGAACAATACTGAACGAGGTGAAAACTGGTAGTAATCAAGGTCTAGTGAAACAAACTGATCAAGGTGGGAGGGAAGAGTGATCAGGGTCAGGTGAAACACACCTATCAAGGTGGGAGTTATCAGGGTTAGGTGAAACATACTGATCAAGGTGGGAGTTATCAGGGTTAGGTGAAACACACTGATTAAGGTGGTAGTGAAGAGTGATCTGTCTAGTGAAACTGATGAAGGTGGGAGTGAGAAGTGACCAGGATGTGGTGAAACTTATCAAGGTGGGAGTGAGAAGTGATGAGGATGTGGTGAAACTTATCAAGGTGGGAGTGAGAAGTGATGAGGATGTGGTGAAACTGATCAAGGTGGGAGTGAGAAGTGATGAGGATGTGGTGAAACTGATCAAGGTTGGAGTGAGAAGTGATGAGGATGTGGTGAAACTGATCAAGGTGGGAGTGAGAAGTGATCAGGATGTGGTGAAACTGATCAAGGTTGGAGTGAGAAGTGATGAGGATGTGGTGAAACTGATCAAGGTGGGAGTGAGAATTGATCAGGATGTGGTGAAACTGATCAAGGTTGGAGTGAGAAGTGATCAGGATGTGGTGAAACTGATCAAGACCCCCATGTCTTGTCCTAGTTCATGCTGTTGGAGACAGAATATGTCACAGCAGCTTGGTCAGCCAAGAGGATCCCCGTCCATCTTCTTAAGTACGCCTCAGGATGTTAAAAGAAGCACTGTAAACATCAAGGGACATTGAAAAGTGGGATTTCAGAAGAATGGCTCGCATTTCGTGGAAAGAAAAGCTAACAAATAAAAAAAGTCCAGACAAGGATAGGAACAGGAAGAAAAATACTGAAAGACGTTAAGCTAATCAGGTATTGTGGGCGCATCAAGAGACACGATATGCTTCTGAAAACAATACTGGAGGAGAAGGTTGAGGGCAGTCAAACAAGAGGAAAACGGCGCTATAAACGGGAAAGCAACATCAAGAGATGGACTAATAACAGTCTGAGATGGACTAATAACAGTCTGAGATGGACTAATAACAGTCTGTCGGCGTGTGCCATGAAAATAAGAAACAGCGTGTTTGAGATCCATTGCTGACAACCTTCGATGATGAGACGTCGGTTGACATTATCACCATTACAAATGAGGTAGACCATTTCTGACGATGTATCAGTGACCACCAAGGCCACACAACCGACCCCTGAGAATGCGATGATTGGTTACATCACACAGGTAAAGTCAGGTGAGTGCTCCTGGTGGTCGCCAGGGCGCGCCGAACCCACCCCTAAGCACCTTGAAAGGTGATGGCGGGGTTGCTACGGGTAAGGTGTCCCTAACAACCTGGAATGAAAAAGAGGACTGGCAAGTTCGGTCTTATTTGCCTGAACCATCAGCCTCTGACACTCCGATATTTATTCCCGGAACACGAACATTCCGAGCGTTGACGAAGTAAGCATTGTTTCACAAGTGTAATAACCGGTAAAGTGAAAGGACCCGCTTCCAGTCAGCCTTGAAACACATGGCTCTTTCTACCGCAAGGAGCGGCTGTCCTGGACTGTCTGGATTATCACAGCACGAAGTTCCAATTTATATCCATGAAACGAGTCACGTTATCATATTCGTCATTTCTATTAATAGTTTAATAAAATCCTGCTCGTAAGATGTTATTTATAAATGCGACGACCAGGTTAACCCGCCATTATCGATTATAAAGTCACATTGTTCTGTCCTTGATAGCACCATGCTCTAGGGCACCCAGGTGTAAATAGATACTAAACATTTACATCTTCTTCACTGTATAAAACATGTATTTATTTTACCATTTACTACCCTACTTACTTTACTCACTACCGTACTTACTTGAAGCACTGCCTCTACTGGGCATAATGACTAACATCTGGTCAGACAAAACATACTGATAAGACATGTTAGTCAGGGTCAGGCTAAATATACTGATCAGACATGTTAGTCAGGTCAGGCAAAATATAATGATCAGACATGTTAGTCAGGGTCAGGCAAAATATACTGGCCAAGATCCTCACCTCGACTTCCCAGTAGTCATTCCTGGAAACACGCTGTTTTCTTAGCAGCCTCACTAGCGAGGTGAGGGATCAGCATAATCCCCATAGTAGTGAGCGATACACAGATGAAGCTAGCCATAGTACAACGGCTTGGGGGACTCCGGTCAATCTTCACCAGCCGAACGCTCGGGATGTGAGAAAATCTACACCAAACCGCCAATTAACATCCTTTTCAAAGCGCACAAAAAAGTAAATCTACTGATTGTGGGCATTCAAAAACTTATCTCACCACCTACTTAACTCACTGCTTCACTCACTACTTCCATCATCACTCACCATTTATTTCACTAACTACTTACTTCACTAACTACTTACTTCACTTTCCACTTACTTCACTAACTACTTATTTCACTCACCACTTACTTAACTCACTACTTCACTCACCACCTACTTAACTCACTACTTCACTCACTACTTACTTAACTCACTGCTTCACTCACTACTTCCATCATCACTCACCATTTATTTCACTAACTACTTACTTCACTAACTACTTATTTCACTCACCACTTACTTCACTTTCCACTTACTTCACTAACTACTTATTTCACTCACTACTTACTTCACTCATCACTTATTTCACTAACTACTTCACTCACCACTTACTTCACTCACCACTTATTTCACTCACCACTTACTTCACTCACCACTTACTTCACTCACTACTTACTTCACTCACCACTTACTTCGCTTCCTACTTACTTTCCTCATCCACTACTTACATCACTCACCACTTACTTCACTCCCCCCCCCCCCACTTACGTCTCTTACTTCACTCACCACTAACTTCACTTACTACTTACTTCACTCCCCCACCACTTACGTCACTCCCTTACCACTTACTTCACTCCCCCACCACTTACGTCCTCCTCTGCTTGTGAGATGTCTGGTGCTGGTCTGTTCAAAAGCTTTTCAAAGTATTCTACCCATCTTTTCTTTTATTCTTCAAGGTAAGTTATCTTTTCTCCAAGTTTATTTTTGATTGTTCTACCTTGTTGTTGATACTTTCCCGATAGTTCCTTCGTAGCCTCATATAGACTATTCATATTTCCCTTTCATGACATGGAAAAGTCAGATCGATAGAAACCAAATGAGAGCCAGACAAAGAATGGCAATCATGAGGAAACTTGCTGGCACAAGCTGGGGAGCAGACGAAAGTGTACTAAAGAAACTGTACACTGGAAGAGTGAGACCGGTTCTCGAGTATGGCATTGCGGCATGGACAACAGCAGCAAAGGCGAACTTCGATCAAATTAGCAAACTCCAAAACCAAGCCATGCGAGTTATAACAGGAGGCATAAAGTCAACGCCAATGGTAGAACTTGAAAAGATTACAAAACTGCAATCCATGACCGACAGAAGAGACTGCAGAGCCCAGCAGCAATCAGAGAAACTCAGAAGACTGACTGACCATCCAATGCACAAGAGACTTAACATTTTCGGAAATGGGAAACTAAAGCGGAGAAACTTTGCAGAAATAGCCAAAGCTAAGATGCACGAAGACCCCATGAACCCACTAACAACACCAAAGGCCAACCCTACTGTACGAAAACCTGCCTGGAGGCAGCATATATTTCCAGAGGTGGTAGAAAATATACCAGGCATTGTAAACAAACACTGCCAGTCTGAAAAAGAAAGAAGAGATACTACCCTGAGCTACATATCGAAAAACTACCCAAGTATGGACTGGACCCATGCATACACCGTCGGTTCTGTAACAAACACAGCACAGAACGGAAGGGCAGGAGCATTTCTGAACCTACCAAATGGCAGAAAAATAACACTGTTATTCGCTACTGGAAAATACACAAGCAATTTCAGAGCGGAGGCAGAGGCACTAAGGGCGGCAGTGGAAGAAATGGTGACAGGAAAAAGCAATGAAAGCCATATAGTCCTGCTTACAAATGCTCTGGCCGTAGTCACATCACTAAAAAGCCAGAAATATACTGAACAACGATTTAAGAGCAGTACTCTGTCAACTATGCCAGCAGTCCGCACCAAAAAGGGTAGTGGTGCAGTGGGTTCCATCTCACTGCAACATCCAAGGCAACGAGGAGGCAGACAGACTGACAAAAGAAGGTGCAAAACTACCACAACCAGATACTAGTATGACATACGAAGAGTCAAAACGGCTTATTAGAGCTAGATACATGACCAAATGGGAAATCGAACATACTGGCTACACCAAAAACGATGCCTATTACCAGTTGAACAGAAGAGAGCAGGTCGTTGTCTTCAGACTTCGCACTGGCCACAATAGACTGAGGTACCACCTATTCAACAAATTGAAGATAGGTGGCACCGACGAATGCCCGTGTGGTACCGGGAAAATGACCGCTGAGCATTTGCTGCAAAACTGCCCGACATACGAGGATCAGAGAGAGCAGATGTGGCCATCACCAGTGGCAACACTAGACAAGCTCTATGGCAGTGTAGACAGCCTCAGGATGACCGCTGCCTTTTTCGAAAAAATAATGGTTACTGTCTGACTGCGTACGATGAAGATATTTCCCTTTCCTGCACCCTCTTCCATTTCCTCAGCCCTACCATTAATGTAACATCTATTTAACTTCCTTGCTGCTCTCTACATTCTCTTTCTGTGCTGTGCTTTTTGCGGCTCTCGTTTTACTATTTAGTAAGGCCATTTAGAAGTGAATTCGATGGTCATCAATCTCACTCTCTTGTGCCGAGTTACCTTGGACCAGTGGCAAGATTATTGGCCGAGACGACTGGAGATAACTAAGGATGAAGGCACTCCGATCTTACCTCCCGTGAGACCGGGGGTCGCATGAAACTTATGGAATTTGATCGCCTATCGTTTCCGTTCATCGCTGTGAGAGGAGAGTGCATTAACCTCTTGACTGATAGTAAGCTGTAAATGTATTTCTACCCTCCTCACCACTTTGGTGGTTCCGGTCCAGCGCATGTTATATTTTGTTATGTGTTAATGGTGGTGTGTTTTATAAGTCTTGTCTTTCTCTCTCTAATCTCCTTCTATGTATTTCTCTAAAAAAATGTGTGTATGTTATTTCTCTTGGCCATGGGGACAGGA
The DNA here is from genome assembly GCA_036924085.1 of Ariolimax columbianus. Lineage (NCBI taxonomy): Eukaryota > Metazoa > Mollusca > Gastropoda > Stylommatophora > Arionidae > Ariolimax > Ariolimax columbianus. Next base: position 70,796,828 of record JAVGWX010000018.1, on the reverse strand, counting down.
GACTAACATTCGGAAAGGTAAGAAATACTGATTAGACTATGTTAGTCAAGGTCAGATAAAACTTACTGATCAGACATCTAGCTGGGATCAAGATGCTGAGCAGCACATGAGCTGCAGTGGTCAGTGACCCATAGCTGACTGCTAGCGTCAGAGCCAGCGAACATGAGCTGCCAAGATCCTTCTACACCTCCACGTGGTGATCCTGGATAACAGGCTGCAGCACAGCAGACTGGCTAAGGAGAAGGGATCAAAGAGGGAATGCTAACCTGGTACTAAAAAAAATGCTTGCCGAAGTCGGATGTGTTGGATCGAAAGGTGAAAATTTAGCAGTCAAGCTGTAAACTACAACACAACGCATTCCGTTCTCTGGATTACATTCTGCTACTTAAGCTCTTTCAGGGTTTGGTAGCAGGAGATTGAGAACGAAGGAAGCCAAGCCAAGACATCTACCTAACTTCAAAGCAGTTAAACCTCATAACGGGCTGTTTCATGCAGTCTGGCTAATGAGGTGAGAATCAACACTGTGATCCACATAATGGTGAGTTTACTGAAGAGCCCCACATTGCACTACAGACAGGAGGACCACAGTCCACCTTTTCAAGTATGTCTTCAAGTATCACCACTACAGAAAGTCATCAAGAGTACCTAACTAAAGTTTGACTGACATTAGCAACTTTTGGTCATTTTATACACACCATCAAGAGTACCTAACTAAAGTTTGAGTGACATTAGCAACTTTTGGTCATTTAATACAAACCATCGAGAGTACCTAACTAAAGTACAAGTGACATTAGCAACTTTTGGTCATCTTATACAAACCATCGAGAGTACCTAACTAAAGTACGATTGACATTAGCAACCTTTGGTCATCTTATACACACCATCAAGAGTACCTAACTAAAGTATGATTGACATTAGCAGCTTTTGGTCAGCTTATTAAAACCATAGAGAGTACCTAACTAAAGTACGAGTGACATTAGCAACTGTTGGTCATCTTATACAAACACTTATATTATAATTGTGTTTTATTTCTGAGAACCTTAAAATGAACAATAAATAAAGCATTTGCAACAAAAGACTTCAAACAAGCAGCTGGTAAACATTTGCAACAGAAGACTTCAAATAAATAATAGGTCAAACATTTGCAACAGAAGACTTCAAATAAACAATTGATCAAACATTTGCAACAGAAGACTTCAAACAAGAATTTGGTAAACATTTACAACGAAAGACTAAAAGGGGATGTCATAGGCTCGTGGTTAAAAGACACGGCTCACATTCCGAAGGTGCTGGGTTCGCTCCTTATCACAGCACCTGCCATTACCCCGAGGAAACAACCCTTAGAAAATGTAGGAGGAGGCAGACCCTTACATAATATGCATGCCGAAGTCGGATGTATTAGGCAGACAGGTGTAATAGAAAAACATAGTGCAACACACACCGCCTTGGGGAAGAGAGAAATAAGGTGCACGTTAAAAAAACCAAACACCAACATTTGCAACAAAAAACTTTAAATGAATAATAGGCCAAACATTTACAACAGAAGACTTCAAATAAATAATAGGTAAACATTTGCAACAGAAGACTTCAAATAAACAATTGTCAAAGATTTGCAACAAAAAACTTCAAATCAAAAATAATTTACTAATAATTTCAGCATTTCTCAATAGAATTACGTGTATTTTTACATTGTATCTGTGATTTGATTCTTTTAATAATCTTATGATTCATAATCGTTATGAAGAGTCAATTCTGTTATGTGGAAGAAAATCATAGATGATTAGTAAATAAACATGAAGATCATTGGAGTCCACAGAGATATGGGCTTGTTGAAGGTCCCTCTCTTACGCTTCCCAGTCACAGTACCTTGCAGGACCGTTTTGGTCAACCCAAATGATCTTGAAACATGCCCATACCATGTGAGCTTGTATGCTTTTACCATAGTCAATAGGTCTTCATATTGGCCGCCCTCTGTCTTAACGGTGTCCTGAACTGCCTTTTTTGTGATGTGGTCTAGATACGAAATGCTGAGGATTTGACACAAACATCTCATTGCCATTGCACAAATTCTTCGCTCTAGAACCACGGTCAGAGTCCAAGTTTCATACGCGTAAAGGTACATGAAAGTGACAAGTAATGACTGAATTTTCCCTAATCTCCAAAATGACTAGGTGGCTCGTCTCTTGAGACCAAGAGATGCTTGAACTTTGTGGGATTTGAAATCCCATCATTTTACACACTTTCCTTTTTTGAGATTTGCCTTTACCTCTCAGTTATAGCCACCATCCTATACACATACACACACACACACACACACACACACACACACACACAAACACATTTACAAAATCTTAAAGTCCTGGTATTCAATTAGGCACGTGTGTCTGATGCCAGGTAGCCAAATGTTAGTAAACTCATTTCACTCTTTTCCTTTGGTGTACCATATTGGGCAAAGGGCCTCCATTATGCCATCTCTTCACCTCATCCTCGGTAGTCCGCTAGGGAAGGTATGATTGAGGGTGTGTGTTTACTTATTGATGAGACAATAAAAGAAACCCTGAGGTCTGATAGCAGCTAGAATGAATGAGCAGTTTGACTTGACTTGTTTGGCATTAAATTAACGGTTACAAGGTCGATTTCCATTGTGTGGCTTGCTAGGCCTGGTGGAGGTGTTAAAACGACCTGAAGCCCCTGCTGACTGGAAACCGGCTACTCTTGAATTTGGGACAACACCACAGAGGCTGGTTTACCAGCCATTCTTGGCTTCAAAAAGTTGATTTTCAAGTCTTTTACAGAGTAGATCAAAAGATATTGCCATCTTGGTTGCTATGTGACATATATATAACATTTTTTTTCAATGGTCTTTTTTGTCTATGCAATCGATCATGAAGCAGATATGTCCTTTTTTCACTAGACGGGTCTTTTCTCCTTTCGATGAATATGATTATTTAAAAGTTTCTCTCTCCGAGTAGCTTCAAATGTCATTAGGCCATTTCTGAGTGATGTCTTCCATGTGGTTCGCACTGCGGCTGAGTTTTCCTAAGCTCTGTGGTGGATGGAAAAGTCTGTCAATGATGCCTTGCAAATATCTTTATATCTGAGCAGTGGTCTGCCTGGGAGTCTCCTGCCCTCTGTCAGCTCACCATACAACACCTGTTTTGGAATGCGCCCATTGTCCATTCTACTCACGTGACCCAGCCAGGCCAGTCTTCTAGCACGTAACAGTCCTATAGCAGAAGAAAGATTTGCGCGTGGCTGTACTTCTGTGTTTGTTTTCTTGTCCTTCCACCTGATGTTCGTAGTTTTCCACAGGCAGCGGAGGTGAAAAGTGTTTAGCCGTCTCTCGTGCCTAGAGTATGTTGTCCATGTCTCTCGTGCCTAGAGTATGTCGTCCATGTCTCTCGTGCCTAGAGTATGTCGTCCATGTCTCTCGTGCCTAGAGTATGTCGTCCATGTCTCTCGTGCCTAGAGCATGTCGTCCATGTCTCTCGTGCCTAGAGTATGTCGTCCATGTCTCTCGTGCCTAGAGTATGTCGTCCATGTCTTTGATGCGTACAGCTGAGTGCTGAAAACATAGGCCCGATATATCTACATTTTTGTCTGTAGAGTCTCAATGAAAAATATATTTTTACAATATATATTAACAAGTATAACAGGAGCAAAAAGTAATCAGGGTCAGGTGAAGCATACTGATCAGACAACGTTAGTCAGGGTCAGGTGCAGCATACTGATCATGAGTCCTGCCTCACATCATCATTTGTGCTCCTTAGATGCAGACTGTGTCACAACAGTCCAGCCAACAAGGTGGGAATTGACACTATGATCTCAATAGTGACAAGCTTACTTAAGAGACTCATGGTGCACTACAGCCAGGAGGAGTCTGATCTTCCTTCTCAAGTATGCCCCTGAGTGAAAAAAAATGACCCTGTAACCTACTACCAAAGAAACATTAAAAATTAACTCAGCACAAGTATATTCGAACAACAAGAACAACATAAAGTATAACCTTTAATATTTCCAGGCAGTAAAAATAGCTCGTTTAGGAAATTACAATTCATAGTACAAATTAAAGAAAAACACAGAGAAGAATTGATGTACATTGTACACTTAGTTTTTTATTTTATTTAAAAAACTCCTTTTAGAGTTGTAGGCACTGGTAAAATAGTCACATGAACCAATCTGGTGCAGGCCAGTCAAGGTCTGTGTCATATATGTTTGCTCTCTCTCTCTATGGTTCTCCATCTAAATTAACTTCATTCATACTTAAAATATGCCCAACGGTTTCTCCATATTTGGTATTTATATGAGTTATAATGAACATATGAATAGGAGAGTAGTTAAAGGGGGTTTGTTTTTCTTTTTTGCGTTCGCTTTATTTCTCTATTCCACAAGGCGGTGTGCGTTGCACTACGGTTTTTATTTTGCGCCTGTCGGCCCAGTGCATCCGGCTTCGGCATGCATTTTATGTAAGGGTCTGCTTGCTCCTGCATTTTCTAAGGGTTTGCTTTACCAGGGGAATGGCAGGTGCTGTGATGCAGATCGAACAAAGCACCTCGGTACGCCTTTCCATTCAGTGTTTGATTATAATGGAAAAGGTAATGAGTTTATAATCCTCAGTATCAACATGCTCCATTCTACCAAGTTGTAAATGGACATTTAGGATGGCGAGGATGGAAACACACCTAAAAAAGAAAATTGAGACCTTGTACAATGAAGTCTCTAACATTTCATCCCTGACAGCAGTGATTACCATGGGAGCCACCTTGATCTTTGATCATGAAACAGGCATGCGACTGACAGAACAGTTAGAATGCTTGCCACTCATAGCAAAGTGTATAGAGTTGTGGTCAGCATACTTAACTGAACATATCGCTCAATTTGTTAAAGCATAGGACCAACACTGCATTAGTCTCCCCTAACCATACCCGCTTTTAGAAAAGCCTGATTCCATTAATTTGAACAATCACAATATCTTTGGCTTCAATCCATTCATGTCAACACACTGTATGCTCAAATTTGTCCAGATGAAAAAGTGGATACCTGACTCTTGAGGAAATCAAGGTAGCTAGGATTTGAACAGGACACCCTTCTTCACTAAAACTAAGAACTCATACAACAAGTTTATTAACACTTCCTCGACTATGACAGTGTCTGGTATAGAACCACATGTCTATCACAAATGTATTCATGAATGTAAAAACAGTACATGCAAATCTTAGGGACTGAGAGAGTTATACCCACATATAAATGTATACAATACAAAAAGGGCAAAATGATTAAATCATCTATAAAGTTACATTTTCATCAATGTTAAAAACATTTTTATACAACTATACAGCAAACATTCAGATCTTGTTAATTACTTAACGTATTGTCTTTATACTGGTTTAGAAGACTCTGCAGAGTCTGTATACAACCAGTTTCATTTGCATTTTCTTGCTCCAACAGCTATGTGCATCCAATATATTCTGAAATGCATTAATTGTTTCTGCCTCCACTACTTCCTGTGGTAATGCATTTCAATCATTCACCACTGACTACAACCACAAATTTCCTAATATTAAATCTGGACCTTTTTTTTTTAAAACTAGTAACTATGCTCTTTTGTTCTTGTAAACGGTTGTATTTTGAAAAACATGTTATAGTTTAATTTATCCTTCCCGTATATATCTTATAAACCGGTATTAAAATACTTTGAATTCTTCTCTTTTCTATACCACTTTAGGCCGGTTTTTCTGAGTCTCCTCATAACTGGAATTCCAGTATCAGTTTTGTTGCTCTTCTTTGTATCCTTTCCAGCATGTTTATCTCCCCTTTATGACAAGGACTCCACACCTGTACACATTTCTCCAATCTAGGTCTAACTAATGCTTTATGCAGTTTGACTATCACTTATACAACAAAAATCTAGATCTTGTTAATTGCTTGCACAGCTATAAAACAAACATCCAGATCGTGTTAATCCAGATCTCACTAATTAAAAAACGTTTATATACAGCAAACCTCCACATCTTGTTCCCTATTTAAACATGTTTATATACAACAAACATCCAAATCTTGTTCCCTGTAAAAAATGCTTATATACAACAAACATCTACACCTTTTTCCCTGTTAAAAAAGTTTATATACAGTAAATTTCCACATCTTGTTCGGTGCTTGACAATATGTTAAAACTTTCCAGTAGCAATATTTAAAAAATGTTGTTAGACAAATACTACATTTCTACATTTATCACTTTAAATACATTAACAGTATAGTAACATTTAAAGAAGTAACAATAGTAAAAATAGTAACAGTAATGAATGCAAAAACAGCAATCTTTGCTAAATTTAATATGCTGAGAAATAGTAGCAAGGACAACAGTATTTATGAATGATGTAAAGCTGAGGGATCTTTGTAATGGTGAGCATGATTTTAAGTCTACCATTACACTACAGTCAGGATGACTCAGACCAATTGTCTCCAGAATACATTGGAATGTAAGACGTCCCAAAAAACATATACAGGTAATAGCTCAAAGATCGCACCAGTACATAAACAAAACAACGCCTACATTACAATCAGAAGGAATTCATCAGGGATATAGAACAAACAACCTGCCAAAGATGGATGTGTCGGACTAAAACGTGCAAATATTACAGTCAAGCTGTGAACTAGTGACACAATGCATTCTGTTCTCCGGACTACATCCTGCTGCTTGCAAAGTCCTGTTCAGGACTTGGTAGCAGCAGATTGAGAATGAACACAGAAAAAAAAGAACAAACAAAAACTTCAAAATATTCACAATAATAAACAAAACATGATGGATAATCTTACATAATTTCTTCTTTATTTTTGTGATTTTCAAGTTGCTTTAGAACATTCTTTGTCTCTTATGAAAGCCTTGTGGCCGTAACAAAAGTGTCATTTTGTTTTTTGTCCTGGTGCGGTCACTGAACTCTTACCTTTATATGTTTTTATAAACATTTTACCTACATCAACCTTGCCGTTTTGATTTATATATTTTGATATAAGAAAAGCCACTACAATCTGCTGCCAGAGAGAGTTCACCAAGGTTAGCAACTTATCAAACATTATTGTGTTCCTTGGACAAAATTCAAGTTAAAAATCTACCCAAGTTATCTGTACCTTTCCCCAGATGGTTTATTAAAAGCAGCTATATATGACACCTAACTGGCTGCCGGTCTACTTAGCTCTAGTGCTTGAGTCTATTAAGATAGACATACATCAGTAAAAACTACCACAAAACTGGTTGTATACAGACTCTGTAAAGTCTTCTAAATCAGTATAATGACGTTAAGTTAACTCAGAACGTGTAGCTCCAAACAACATAAACAACATATCAAGCTGAGCAAAAACAATATAGGCAAATTCTTTGTGAATTATATCAAGGTGAGCAAAAATAACATAGACAAAATCTTTGTGAATTATATCAATAGTAAAGAATTATCTTTGTGTTATTCCAAGCTGTGAAATAATAATAGAGAATAATCTTTTTGAATTATACAAAGGTGAATAACAACAGCAAAGAACAATCATTTGTGAATTATATCAAACTTAGTAACAATAACAAAAAAATAACCTTTGTGAATGTACCAAACTTACTAACAATAGGAAAGAACAATCTTTGTGAATATATCAAACTGAATAACAATGGGAGGGAAAAATCTTTGTGAATTATATCAAGCTGAGTAGCAAGAATTGAAAACAATTTTTGTGAATTATAAGAAGTTATGATAACAACAGATTAGACAACAGTGTTTGTGAGCAAACTCAGCAACAACAAGAAAGAAACTCAAGACGTGATGTAAAATGTTACGTCTTGTCTTGTTTATTCTTGCAATGTGTTAGTTGTTTCTTCATGAATTATACCAAGCTGATTAACAATAGTAACAATTTTACTTGATGAATTATATCAAGTTGGAATCAAGATGCTGAGCAGTACATGAGCTGCAGTGGTCAGTGACCCAAAGCTCGGCTGCTAGCATCAGGACCAGAGCTGCCAAGAACCTTCTCCACAACCACGTGGTGATCTTGGATAACAGACCGCAACAGAGTAAACTGGCTAAGGCGAAGGAATTGAAGAAAGAAAGCCTTATCTGGTACACAAAAATGTCTGCTGAAGTTAGATGTGTTGGCCCAAAAGGTGCAAATATCGCAGTCAAGCTGTAAACTACAACACAGCGCAATCCATTCTCCGGACAACATCTTGCTACTTGCAAAGCTCTTTTCAGGGTTTGGTTATGGGAGTTTGAGAATGAACGATGAAGAAGAAGAAGATATCAAGTTGAGTAATAATAGTGAAGAACAATATTTATGAATTGTATAAAGGTGAGTACCACTAGCAATGACAGAAATCTTTGTGAATTATAAAATGAAATAAAACAGTTCAGTGTTATAAACAATGGGGGTGTGTGTACAGTGTAGAATACAAAATGTACAAATAATTCAAACAGATTTGGTAAAGTCCAGAGAAAATAAAAACAGCAAGCGTCAATACAGAGAAAGGCATTTTAGACTTGAAATAAATAACATCCTTCACAACATTTGATAAGCATTCTATTTCTTAAAATACAAGAGATATTTTCTCTGCTGCACCTGCATCATCTATGCAAGGTAATAATCATGTCAGCAAAATGAAAACGTGATTCTTAGCAAAGTTAAAGCTAGTTTCATCATGGTTGAAGTATTCTATACAAATCAATACCCCCTTTATCACAATATTAACAGCCAATGATTTGTAAGGCAGTTTTTTCAAACAAGACACAACAGTGGTAGTAGTTTTGTGATGAATAATGTAGTTGGGGGTGGGAGTCTGGGAACAAGATACAACTGCTTCAAATGGGAGGGGACTATCTGTACGTCAAATTAGCAGACATTTAGATAATGGGAGAGAAGAAAACAATTAAGATCAACATCATCGGACATATTATTTCCAGAATATAGTCTATGAGTGGTCTGCCGGGGTCTTTGTGTATGACAAGAACAAGAATAGCACCACTGCCTCACAGAAAAAATGTTGAAAGAGGTGATGTGTAAGATTATATAACGCTGGTCATGGTTAGGTGATTTGTTAAGAGCAGCACAAATGGCACCTAATAGGCTGCAAGTCTACTTTGCTCTAGTGTTTGAGACTATTAAGATGGACTCGCACATCGGTTAACCGCCCTCCTCGTCACTAGTCCTAGCGCAGTGGAGTAATAAGCTGTTCGAGCCTAGCTGGCTAAGCAGGAAATCCTCCTCCCAACTCATCCTTTTCGCACCAGACCTGGGACCTGCACATAGGCATCCGCCCCTGTAGAAGTACAGGTCGACTAAGACTAAGACGTAGTCTTCATCACTGTATCAGTGTATGTAACTTAGTTTAATGTGTGTCGGCCTGTGTCATACAAAGACATCCCCAGACTGTTCATAATGTCCTGATGCCATCTTCGTCGGGGGTGAACTCTCTTTTTTCTTCCAGGAACCATGCCCTTCATTATCACTCTCTCCAGACTGTTTTGTCTCTTCACATCACCAAAATATTTAATCTTTTTTCTTGCAATATTGTGTAGGAATCAATTTTCTGTAATATGCTGTGATTGCAAAATTCCTCTGTCTTTTTTTCTGTCAATAATTTTTCTACATACTTCTCTAACACTTTATTTCAAAAGCTGTGATCTTTTTTCGAAATTTATTAGTTTAATGTCCGTGTCTCATACCATCTATTGCCACTGAGAAAATGCATGTCTGGATCAGATGGAGCTTTGTTGGCTTGTATGTGCCTTGCCACAAATTTTTCATCTATATTAATTTGTATGTAGCAATTGCAAGTCTTTATTTTGTTTAGGTGTATTAAAAAAATTCATCCACTCAACAACACTGCCTCAAGAATGATTTACGATTTCTGTGGTCTTCTTTATAAACTGGAAACTTTTTTTGGATGAGCAATGGTTTCAAATCTTTGAAACAAATTCACTGTTTCTATTTCTCTTCTTGTTCTAAGTGTATGTCAATAAATGTCTACATGTTTAACAAACTGCTATTTGCTATTACCTGATTTCAGGTGCATCTAATAGGCTTTAACAAACTGCTTTCGCTATAACCTGATTTGAGTTGCATCTAAAATGGTTTAACAAACTGCTATTTGCTATTACCTGATTTCAGGTGCATATAATATAGTTAATCTTTTGAAGATACAAATTTGAATTCACTTCTGATAAGCTAACAGGTAAGAAATCTTTCTAATTCATCAATAAATCATGAATCAATACCTTGTCAGGCCCCTGTGGAGCTTGCTTCAACAAATACATGCCAAGTTATCAAATGTTGACCTGTCTATATTCGTTGAATTTTCTGTGGTTTAAGGTTTCAACATGGTCGAGTAGCCAGCTCTATGTACAGTCCTCCTTAGTCCCCTCTTATGAAATTACATGCATGTTGTAGTGGTATTATTCCTTGCTTCTCTTTTAGAAATAGGTAACACTCTGGTGATCTTTCTTATTATTCATATGAAACTGGGGGTTATAATTGCTGTCACAGCATGGAGTGGAATGTAGGTTAAGACTCAAATTAAATGGCTCCAACGTGGGCCTCAAATAACATTTGAAAGCAAGGTCTAATACCTGGGCTTCTGGTGAACAGTCTAGTTGACATAAACTAACAGGAGAATGAGTGATGGGCATGTATTTGGCTCTCTATAACCAGAATATTTAGATAGATGAAACCCCCCAACCTGGAAGGTAACTTATCTATTAGAAGGAAAACTCTGACTTCAAACCACCTGCTGTCTTGCTGATAGGCTGTGGGCAGCTACTGACTACAAAAAGTTAACCAGAATAAATAGATTACATTGAAAGAAAATGTACCAGGAAAAAAAGGTGCAGATATCACAGTTCAGCTATAAAATGTTGCACAATGTAGCACATTTCGCTCAATTAAGAGTGAACAGTAACGAAAGTATGAAATGTAATAATAACTTTTTGACCAGATGATCGCTGTTTAATGAATTTGAGCAACATAATAAAATGTATTATCAACTCAGATCTGCTACAAAAGTGTCCAAACATACAAGGAACAGAGAAAACACACATGGATATCACCAGTACCATTTCTGAGCAAGTTTTAGATAAACATTTTGACAAGTTGTAATTGTTTACATATATTCAAGAGGATATCTGTAAGTACATAAGGAGAAGAAAAATGCTTGCCTTTAGTTATCAAAAAAACACACTGTATTATAAATAAGATACAAAAATGGCACATAATGGCGACATCAATGTAATAACAATGAATCATGAAAACGAACTTAAAAACCGCGAGTTAGGTCTATTTTCATGATCGAGAGTGGTGGGGATGGTGAGAAGGAGAGAAGTTTAAATGAAAATGGATGGTTTGCACATGCAATCCAATATGTTGAGCCAGTGATTCCTCATGAGACGGATAACTTTAAGTGTCAATTAAATAACACAGTCTGTAGCAATCATTACGACCACATTTCTTTCTTGTTATTATTTGTGTTGTGGATTCTGTGTGTGTAGACGTGCAGTCCAAGATGGCTTGTGAATGTGTGCACAGTGCAGATTGTTTTTCCTATATTTGTGGATAAACCACGTTGTTATCACAGGCAACCAATTATACTGAAGATAAAGAAAGCTTACAGTCTTTACTTTGGTTGTGAGATCAGGGACCAGGACCAGTATTGGGCCTCATACATATGTTGTCAATCCTGTGCAATCTGTCCTGTATGTTGAACCAAAATGGATGGTCAGTGGTGCATTTTGTAGTTTCAGTAATGTGGTGGGAACTGCCAAACAATGTTAATGATGAGTATTACTTTTGCATGAATTCGTCAATTGGACAAGGTATTTCTTAGAATAAAAAGCTGCTTTTGATCTATTTAAATATTTTTTTGCTGTGTTCCCAGTGCCTCATGGAGAAAACTTTCTTGTACCAGACTCACTAGATTCTCATACTCTGGATGATGAAGATATAAGTAAAGTCAACAAGCAACCATCACCTGTGAAAGTATCTTCATCAAGAGATGCTGTTTTGACTGCAACAATGGAATCTTCTATAAGAGAATATGACTGTGTCTATGTTTCGTGGTTTTGCAAAAAAAAACTAATTCAATCTTTTCAAAATAACAGATAATCTTATTGCTTGCATTGATATAGTGGGTCTTCTTCTGCAAGTGTTGTCAGTCACCAACTTGAATTTGTTCAAAGAAAGCAGCGATCATCCTGAGACAGTTAACACTGCCATAGAACTTGTCTAGTGTTGACAGGGGTGATAGCCATATGTGCTTTCTCTGGTCCTTGCATGTCAGACAATTTTGCAGCAGATGTTCAGGAGTCATTTTCCCAGTGTAACTGGTCTGAATGCAGCACTACAAATTGACTTCAAATACAATGATTTGGTACTGTTGATTTGCCCAAGTTGAGCTTAAAAACTAAAGCTCATCTAGAGTTTAATGTCCCTATCCAGCAGCCCAAACAACATAAAGGTAACTTTGTTTAATCTCAGATACACACAAGGTAGCTCAGAGCTGCCAAGACCCTTCTACACCTCCAAGTGGTGATCCTGGATAACAGGCTGCATCAGAGCAGACTGGCTAAGGAGAAGGGATCGAAGAGGGAATGCTAACCTGGTACTCAGGCCCGTGTCAGGGTTTGGTAGCGGGAGATTGAGAACGAACGAAGCCAAGCTAGATAAACACAAAAAGTAAAACATTTGTTGTCCAGTGAGGCACAAATTTGGTATAAATATAAAAATATGATAGTGAAATTGTTAATTAACTAGGCCTACTGGGTTGCCTGCTCTTTCAGTCAATGCTATGTTAAAGAATCTACAGGTATTTAGTAACTGATGAATGGAACCTCATAAGGTGGTAGTGATAATAGAGTGAACACAATTTATTCGTTTGTTTTGGTCATTCTTTAGGTAATGTGAGACAACCACTGCTGCTAGTCATCTCGTTGGTCTTGTTCATTCTTTAGGTAATGTGAGACAACCACTGCTGCTAGTCATCTCGTTGGTCTTGTTCATTCTTTAGGTAATGTGAGACAACCACTGCTGCTAGTCATCTCGTTGGTCTTGTTCATTCTTTAGGTAATGTGAGACAACCACTGCTGCTAGTCATCTCGTTGGTCTTGTTCATTCTTTAGGTAATGTGAGACAACCACTGCTGCTAGTCATCTCGTTGGTCTTGTTCATTCCTTAGGTAATGTGAGACAACCACTGCTGCTAGTCATCTAGCCAATTAACTGTTTCAGTGCTCTTCATGTGCTCTTGCTGCAGTGGTTTCCAGAAACGTTGTTTCATGTTGATAAATGTTTTCTTTTAGAGTATGCTTGGCATAAAATTGGTCCTAAATTTTGATCCTCACTGCTTGATACTAGAATAACAAATATATCATTGAATCAAAATATGGTATCAAGATGCTGAGCAGTGCATGAGCTTCAGCAGTCAGTGACCCAAATCTGATTGCTAGCATCAGGGCCAGCAAACCAGAGCTGTCAAGACCCTTCTACACCTCCACATGGTTCTCCTGGAAAACAGGCTGCAAACAGAGCAGACTCAATAAGAAGGGATTGAAAAGGGAAGGTTAACATGTTAATTAAATATGTCTGCTGAAGTCGGATGTGTTGGACCAAAAGGTGCAAATATTGCAGTCAAGATGTACACTATGACACACAGCAATTCGTTCTTCAGACAACGTCTTGTTACTTGCAAATCCCTTTGCAAGTTTTGGTAGCAAGAGTTTGAGAACAAACAGCGAAGAAGAAGTAGAATCAAATATTTAGTAAAAATAATCAGTTTGCAAATAAATAGTATGCACAGTAAACACATTATATTTATAGTGTAAACATCAAGATTTTAAGATGAGATGAAATTGTATGAAACGAATGTGTTCTAAGATCTTTGATGTTTAGAACATTTGATGTGAGCTCAATCAATCAGTCACTGTTTCCCCACTTCAGGTCAGTGAGTTAATGCTTCCACTGGTTTTGTTGACCAGCAAGTCTCTAAAGATGTCTCCTTTGAATTTCAGCTTTGTGTGGCATTGCACCCCCAATCATACTCGGGCATACCTGATATTGATATTTCCTGCTCTTGAGTTAGCAAACTGCTTCATTCATCTGATTCTTGTCTTGATTTTCGTGTCTGAAGGTGGAAAACAGAATAATTTATAAAGGTGTAGAACATCAACCTTATAGAACATCAACATTATAGAAAATCAACATTCTGGTAACCCAGTAATTATCAATTTATTTTCATCCTCTATGCAGGCAAGCAAGACTGGCTGTATACAAATTAGCCCAAAATAAGTCGTATGATCTCATGGCTGGCCTTGATGAGCTACAAGAAGAGTGACAAAACTGATAGTGGTATTCCAGAATTACAGTTATGAGGACAGACTAAAAAAAAAACCGGCCTGCAGTATCTTGAAAAGAGGAATTTGAGGTAACAATTCAGGTTTATAAGATAATCATAAAAAAGATTAAATTAGACTATAACAAGTTTTTCTAAATACAAATACCAACAAGAACAAGAGGACACAGCTACAAATTAACTAAAAAAAAGGTCCAGATTAGATATTAGGAAATCCCTTTTTTAGTCAGAGAGTGGTGAATGCTTTGAATGCATTGTCCCATGAGGTAGTGGAGGCAGGAACAGTTAATGCATTTAGAAATAGATTGGATGCTCATATCTTTTAGAGAAGGGTAATGCAAATGTAACTGGTTATATACAGACTCTGATGAGTCTTCTAAACCAGTATAAAGACGTTAAGTTAAGTTAAGAAGAATTAACTTAATGTATTTTAAAACATTGAGTGGACAATGTGAAATTTTGTCAACATGCTCCAATCAGAACCCCCCCCACTTTCCAGGTGAGTCATATGTGTAAGTGTGCTTATGTAAGATTAGATGTGTGCAAGCAAGTAAGCTTGTGAGAGTGTAAAAACAGAATACCACATTACATGCTATGCTACTTTAGTGTTTGCTGAATCACAGTATGAGCAATAGCACTTAAAAACAAAGGACAATAAATGACAGGACAATACTGCATTTTTATTCATCCTAAACACCCTCAAGTAATGTTGTTGTCATTATCTTTTACCATTTGATTCCTTAATTCTGGAATTAGACCCACGGAAGACAGGTCAGTTTTACCCTATTAATGAAAGAGCGTTGCTACGGTAATCCTGCTCAACCCTAGAGGAATCGCAAGTTTCAGACACTTGGTCATTGACTGACTAAAAAGCTCTCTCTTGATTCGTTGGGTCTAATAGGGAACGGGGGCTAGTATTAGACCCTCGGAAGACAGGTCAGTTTTATCCTACTAATGACAGGGCATTGCTACGGTAATCCTGCTTAATTCGAGAGGAATCGCAGGTCTCAGACATTGGTCCACGTGCTTGGCTGATAAGCCAATGGTGCAAGGCTACCATCTGAGGGATTACAGCCGAACGCCTCTAAGCCAGAATCTCGCCCTAAATCTCAGCACCACTGCAATGGGAGGCTACGATATGGTTGGGACCTGGGGCTCGCGTCTCAGCCCAACCCGATAGAGCCGTAGAAAGAGGTCTCTGCCGCCCGCCGATCAAAGTGGGCGGGAAGCTGCTCGATATTCACCCCGTACGGCGTTAAGGTGTGAAACCACTAGTAGAAGACTTAGTTCTCGGTCGGGGTGTCGTAAGCAGCAGAGCAGCCACCTCACTGCGAACTGTTGTGACTCAGCCCTTGATCATGAGATATGTCCGCACACGAGGCAAACAACATCTCTGTGGAATGACCAGGCTTGTCCCTTGGTTAAATGCACTCGTGCCTCGCTCTTTACCTCTGTCTGCTATCAGTCATCCCAATGGACGCAGAAGAGATTCTGGCCAGCGGACATTGCACCTCTGCCCTATTGTGACAACCTCCCAGGTGGCGGGGAATGCTAGGCATACCATCACTGCAGATGAGCAGAGAAAATAAAAGGAGCAAGGAGATACCTCACTCACATACATATGCTACGTTTCTGGCAGGACGTGACGATCCTGGGACACAGGCACACTGGACTGCCTCTCTTTCGAGATACTTGAAAAACTAGTACATGCAGTCCATTATATCATATCATATCATTGCCACACCCTATAGACACGAATGGGGAAGACTCGATAGTCCTGCAAGACAACTTCCCTAAGAGAGACAACTCTGACCAAAAACAACTCCTGCCTTGCAGATAGGCTGGGGACAGCCAAAGGCTAAGAAGGGCATCCCTACAGAAACACCTGTTGAAATCGGATGTACTGGGCCACAGGCTTAACAAAGTAACACAATGCAACGTATATCGCTGTAACCAGCGTACGAAGAAGAAGAAGAAGAAGAAGATTCCTTAATTCTTCAACTCCAGTCTTGAACATTGATAAAGTATTTAACTCAGTATTTTATATTGTAAATATGAAATACCTTCACTGCATTTCCATAATGTTATTGGAAAAACGTTCAGTAAGCATTGAAAAACTGAATGAAAGTTGTTTTGCAAAAAACAAAGTAAAATAAATAAATATAGTAAATTACAGGATAGAGAAAACAAGTGGAGTGGATGAATAAGTAATGCATAATGAGATGATTATAAGTAGACAAGTGTGGCTCAGTTACCACTCCGAAACAGAAAAAGCAATAAACCTACGTTACATGTTTTCTTTCTGTCCTAGAGCAGTATTTGAATCATGCATGTTTATGTTATTATCATGTTTGTTTATGTTAATATAAACTTTTAACCTTCAGTACCATCGCAGCCTTAATTTATGTTTTACAAATGAGATTAATGAAGGCCTGTGATAACTGGCACATGTACGAAATGAATTCAAACGCTGGCTAAAGGAATTTAAAATATTTTAAAATGTAAATGCATAAATTATTATAGTTTATGAACAATGAAAAAAGCTTGGAAGCATTTGAAATGTGGTGCTACTGGAGAATGGGAAGGGTGAGTTGGGAAGAAAGAAGATCCAATGACAATGTACTGATGTGGGTGCTCAAAGACAAATATTGCATGTGATCCAAAAACTTTGGTTGAGTTGGTTGGGTCACAATATGAGACACGAAAGTCTTCTACGGAAGATACTAGAGAACAATATTCAAGGGAAGAGATGATCAGGATGACCAAGATTCATCTCAGACATGCAGGGACATTATAGTACAAACTCATGCTGCAATGAAGAGAAATGCAGAGGATAGGGTCAAATGGAGAGACATACTTAGACAACCTTACAACCAGTCTCAGGGTTGATCAACCAGATAATGATGATGATGATGAACAATGTCTTTCCAGTTAAATGTTTTTTCTTGAAACTATTAAAAAAGTAGAGTTGCAACTGACCTAAATTACCACAAACTCGTTGAGTGATGGTACCAAGTGAGTTTGCCCATGTATGCCAATCTTTTTGTCTTTGCTTCTTATCAAAAGAATCTACCACATACTTTCAATTTTTCTTCTGCATATAATGTGGAAAATTGGATGTAACAGAAATGCTCACATCTAGTACACACTTGAGAAATTGACTGAACATGATGCAAAAAAGAATACTGAAAGAGCTTACTATTTGCAGATATGAATAATAAATGAAGAAATGCAGCATTGCAAACAGTTACAGAATAATTCTTTCCAGCTTCATTTGACCAGTTGTGCCCGTGCGTGGAACTTCAATTTCCAATCATTTCTAACACCTGCACTTCATTCTGTTATTTTGATTGCTGATTTTCACATTTTTAAATAACTAAAATGATGGCTGACAATCTGGTGCATGCACAGCTTTAGTTTAATGTTTAGTTATTTCCATCAGGTCTGTATTTATGAATGTGGTGAATTTTCAAATTAATCGTATCTAGCTAAAAAAAAGTTAGACTTGAAGGCTTGAGAAATTATTTGATAAAACCAATGACCACCCATAAGGATCACATGCTGATTTTCAACACACCCGCGTTTCAGATTTTTGACTGGAACACAGTAGAAAGGGATTGCGGTAGTGTTATTGGGCAATTAAAGCAGAAGGGCACCTGACGTGGTGATAAAAGAAAACATCCCCCCGTTGCATTAGTGACATTTAAAGCTTCATACAAATATCTATTTATATTATGAATACTTCATACCATAGATAGTTTAATTATGTGTTTTGATATCTTTATATCATAATTTAGCTCAATTTGAATAATAAAAATTTATTCTATTTTGTAATAAAAAAATATTTTACATATAGAGTTGCAGCATTTATCATAACTTAACTTAACGTCTTTATACTGGTTTAGAAGACTCTGCAGAGTCTGTATACAACCAGTTTCATTTTCATTACCTTGCTCTAAAAGTTAAGCACGTCCAATTTATTCTTAAATGCATTAATGTTCCAGCCTCCACTACAGTTATGGACCGTACAACACAAATTGTCAAAATTAAGCAGGAATGGAAAGGGATAAGCAATGCAATAATAGCAGTAATATCAGAACAATCAAACATAGCAGCAACAACAGTGACAGAACAAATAATTAAAAGTTACGGAAATGATAAAATATGAGCTGGATTGTAAATCTAAGAAAGAACAACACTAGCAAGAAAGGCAGAATAAACAAACTGCAATAATATCATTGCTAACATTTAGAGCAGGTTATCATTGGGGTTTAGGCAAATTAAACATATCTCATCGTGGTCTGCAATAACAAAAAGGATTTTTTTTAAAACTACTGTATCCAAAAAAGCTGTTTTATTTTGTAGGAAACTGAAATTAAGTTGGTTTAGATAATGTAAGTGAAAACAAGAGTTTCTATTGTTCCTAATTCTGGCAATCTGTTGCCAGCATCTTCAACAACCAGTCGATCTGTGTTGGTTGAATAATGGGTCCTTATTTGTCCCTGTTCTTACATAAAATAGTTTTTTTGTTCCCTTTTATGGTTTTCAGTCAACATCCAAAAGCTAACATGCTATTTCAAATTGTACTGCATATTTTTGATCCAAAACATGCCCATTGGTACCTTAATCAATATCATACAAATGTGCCATATAGACTGGCATTATTGTTAATGTCATGTCATAACTGGAAGATTCTGATAACTTTACTAATTCTGCTGCTCACTTCTTTCCATGCCATGTTGTCAGACTTTCCTATAATTGTTATCCTCTCTACTTTTTCAGTAAAATTTCAGTGTTTCAATTTAAAGACATGCCTACAAAAAGTTCATTGTGTCTGTCTAATCCTTGAACAAATTTCCTGTTACACGATGGCCTTATTAAAGACATTTAAGAATGAAAACCCAACGGATGTTCACTACACTCATCACTGAAAAGCTATCTGCCAGCGACTGAGGCAATCTACAAGTGAGAAACTTCACGCATGTGCATGACGGTCACTATACCTCCCTGCCAAACGACAACATTCATGATTCATTTGTGTCCACTGGAAAAAATTAAGGTTTGATACGTTTTGAACACGCGTCCTATACTTCTTCTTCTTCTTTGTACGCTGTCAGACGTCAACCTGTATTTTTTTTTAACTGCTATAGAGCTTGTCTAGTGTTGCCACTGGTGATGGCCACATCTGCTTTCTCTGATCCTCGTATGTCGAGCAGTTTTGCAGCATTTGTTCAGCTGTCATTTTCCCAGTACGGCATGTGCATTCGTCAGTGCCACCTATCTTCAATTTATTGAATAGGTGGTACCTCAGTCTATTGTGGCCTGTGCGAAGTCTGACGACCACGACCTGCTCTCTTCTGTTCAACTGGTAATAGGCATCGTTTTTTGTGTAGCCAGTATGTTCTGTTTCCCATTTGGTCATGTATCTAGCTCTAATAAGCCTTTTTGACTCTTCGTAGATCACACTGGGATCTGGTTGTGGTAGTCTTGCACCTTCTTTTGCCAGTCTGTCTGCCTCCTCGTTGCCTTGAATGTTACAGTGGGATGGAACCCACTGTACCACTACTCTTTTTGGTGCGAACTGCTGGCATAGTTGACAGAGTACTGCTCTTAAATCGTTAAGTTTAGTATTTTTCTGGCTTTTTAGTGCTGTGACTACGGCCAGGGCATCTGTAAACAGGACTATATGGCTTTCATTTATTTTGTCTGTCACCATTTCTTCTACTGCAGCTCTCAGTACCTCTGCCTC
The DNA here is from genome assembly GCA_036924085.1 of Ariolimax columbianus. Lineage (NCBI taxonomy): Eukaryota > Metazoa > Mollusca > Gastropoda > Stylommatophora > Arionidae > Ariolimax > Ariolimax columbianus. The sequence continues at coordinate 70,776,706 of JAVGWX010000018.1, read as the reverse complement.
CGCTCTGAAATTGCTTGAGTATTTTCCAGTTGCCACTGACAGTGTTATCTTTCTACCATTTGGTAGGCTCAGGAATACCCCTGCCCCTCCGTTCTGTGTTGTGTTTGTTACAGAACCGTCGGTGTATGCATGGGTCCAGTCCATGCTTGGGTAGTTTTTCGTTATGTATTTCAGGGTTATGTCTCTTCTTTCTTTTTCAGTCTGGCTGTTCTTGTTTCTAATACCTGGTATGTTTTCTGCCACCTCTGGAAATATATGCTGCCTCCAGGTAGGTTTGCGTACAGTAGGAATGGGCTTTAGTGTTGTTAATGCATTCATAGAGTCTTCGCTCATCTTTGCTTTGGCTATTTCTGCAAAGTTTCTCCGCTTTAGTTTCCCATTTCCAAAATTATTTAGTCTCTTATGCATTGGATGGTCTGTCAGTCTTCTGAGTTTCTCCGCTTGCTGCTGGGCTCTGCAGTCTCTTCTGTCGGTCATGGATTGCAGATTTGTAATCTTTTTGAGTTATACAATTGGCGTTGACTTCATGCCTCCTGTTATAACTCTCATGGCTTGGTTTTGAAGTTTGCTAATTTTGTCAAAGTTCGCCTTTGCTGCTGTTGTCCATGCCACAATGCCATACTCGAGAACTGGTCTCACTCTTCCAGTGTACAGTTTCTTTAGTATACTTTCGTCTGCTCCCTAGCTTGTGCCAGCAAGTTTCCTCATGATTGCCATTCTTTGTCTGGCTCTCATTCGGTTTCTCTCGATCTGACTTTTCCATGTCATGCGCCGATCAAATGTGACACCCAGGTAGTTTGGGTTGTCGTTTGGCCGCAGGTATTTGCCGTTAAGACTTAATTTGGTGTTTTGGGGTTTGTTTGAAAGGCGTCCTATACAAATAAATTCAGATTTCATGTATTCAGGTAGAGAAAGAAATGAATGTATTCTTAAGAAGATGATAAAGACATAAATTGGTGGAGAGTGATAGATGCTGTCATATGTTCATATTATGTCAAAAGAGAAAACAAAATGCAGGTTTATACCAATGTTGTTGCTGTTTCTAGTCCACGAAAGTTAAACATATTGCTGTTTGCGATTGCCCGCAATCAGTAGGTTACTCTTTTGTGCGCCCTGAAAAGGACGTTAAGTGGATGGGTTGCAGTAGCTTTCCTCATATCCTGAGCGATTGTGCTATACTTTGCTTTATCTGCAGGTGACTCACTACTATGGGGATCACTTCAATCCCTCACCTCATTAGTCAAGCTGCCTTGAAAACAGCCCATTTCTAGGGAGAACTACTAGAAAGATGGTGAGGGTCTTGGCCAGTATATTTTGCCTGACCCTGACTAACATGTCTGATCAGTATATTTTGCCTGACCAGACGTTAATCTTTCTCCCCAAAGTTACACATAATTTGAATGTGCTACAATAACATTATTTTTTGTTCATATCTTTTCATGTATTTGTTTTTCCATACTTGTTTCTGTTAAATGTTAAAAAAGACGAACCTTTTTTTGTTGAAAAAAACTGTGATTGTTTTATTACATGTTTGTTGAAAAATGTTCAACCTTACCCTTGTTTGCCTGCACACATATTTTTGGTACCTATACTATCATTGGGTTTCTTACTGTTACCTATATATTATATTATTAGATATTAAACTATTTCATAAGTAAAATTAAGATATAATAAACTGGCTCACCTATGACTTCTTGTACTTTTGGAATGATTTGGTGATTTGCTATTGACAACCACACTTTCTTCTTCTTCTATAACTGCATTTTTAGACAATCTAAGTTGGATAGAAAACTTCCATGAAACATTCACCACACTAAAGGTTCTATTAACTTTATAAAGGCAACATATTATAATGAATACTTCTTCTTCTTCTTTGTTCATTCTCAATTTCTTGCTACCAAGTCCTGAAAAAGCTTTGCAAGTAGCAGGATGTTGTCTGGAGAAAAGAATGCGTTGTGTCATAATTTACAGCTTGACTGTGATATTTGCACCTTTAAGTCCGACACATCTGACTTCAACAGGCATTTTTGAGTACCGGGTTATCCTTCCCTCTTTATTCCCTTCTCCTGAGCCAATCTGCTATTTTGCACACTGTTATCCAAGATCACCCTGTGGAGGTGTAGATGGGTCTTGGCAGCTCTGGTTCGCTGACCCTGATGCTAGCAGTCAGCTATGGGTAACTGACCACTGCAGCTCATGTACTGCTTAGCATCTTGATCCCTTAATGAATACAATGAGTTAAGCTCTGGCTTGAGCTTCACATTTTGCTACAAGCATAGGACGCCAACTACAGTTAACCTCATTACAAGGAACTTTATGTTAAATCCTGCATCTGCTCTTGCAGATATGACATCTGCAGTACTTTATCTTGATACCATTATAAACTTGTTTAGAAACCTTTGCAAAGTATGTATACAACCAGTTTCTTCTACTCCTTGTCTTGTCTTTCCTGTAACCCCAAGAGGTCGTAGGGTGATAACTCAGCATATGAATGATGTGTCTTGGGCATCTTGCTTACCGGGTAGAGCCCAATCTCTCCTAGTAATTTTCAATTTCCAACTGCCAAGGGATTTTTAACATGCACGCCACTGCACACAGGTGTCTGATCTCACTGCTCAGAGATTAGGGAAAATTTTTACCGGATGCTCTACATAAAAAAATATTGACCACTGGGTCCCCCCCTAGTTGTTAAATATGTGCCATAAATTCTGATAATGATGAATTTCCATTCCAATATTTTTGCTGCTGTACTCTATTGGAACTCTTCTACACCCTGCCATGAATATGGCAGAATTTTAATGTAAGAAGTATAGAAATAGATTTACTTAAACCAGACTCAACTGAGGAAAAGAACTAAAATGTTCCTAATAATTAGAACACATTACTCTGCCGAAGACGGATGTGTCGGGCCGATAGGAGCAAATATCACAGTCAAGCTGTAAGCTAGCGACACAGCGCATTCCATTCTCCGGACTACATCCTGCTACCTGCAAAGCTCTGTTCAGAGCTTGGTAGTGGGATATTGAGAACAAATGCAGAAGAAAGAAGAAGAACACAATATGATAGACACTACAAACAACTAGCAAACAAGGAGAAGAAGAAAAGTACAATCAGCTTGTAGAGTTTTGACCATGTGATTATCGTATAAAAGTGTTTCAATATTCTGGAAACATTTATCGTTAAATTATTTTGTTAAACGAATAATGCTATTGAATTATTCTAACAATATTGGATTATATACAAGTCAAATCAAATAGTAGGAGATGGCGTGGGCTAGTGACACGGCTCACAACCAGAAGGTGCTGGGTTCGAACCCCATCAAAGCACCGGCCGTTGCCCCGGGGAAGCAAACCCTTAGAAAATGCAGGAGGAAGCAGACCCTTATATAAAATGCATGCTGAAGTCGGATGCACTGGGCTGACAGGCACAAAATAAAGACCACAGTGCAATGCACACCAACTTGGGGATTTGAGAAATAAGGCGAACGCCAAAAAAAAAACAAAAAAACAAAAAAAAGTTAAGTAATCCACCAAGGCAACCAGGGTTTATTGTGCTGATCTTCCTAGATTGCGCTGACCTGTCAAGATCGGGCTGACCTTCGAAGATCACAGTTGATGACAGAGTTCAAAGCAGCATACATGGCAGATAGAGTTGAGGCATTGTGTCATAGGCAGATATTGCCTGAGTGGCACCGGGGATGACTTCATGAGGGGTGTAGTATTTTGGTCCCCTGCTTTTCCAGGAACAGTTGCAGAAGCTGTTGAGCTGGGATGTACTGAGACTCTGTGAGCCATGTAGAGGTGGTGCTGATCCAGCATTAAAGAAATGCTCTAGGGTTATATCCATCAGGAGACGTCGGTGTTAGTGACTTGGTCTTTCCAAGACCTCAAGGATATGTTGTTGGTTGCACACGTGGAAGACCTAGAGCTGCTTCTGATCTATCTGTAAGACAATCTAGATCTTGCTCGGAGCCATATAAAAGGAAGGAGTGTTGCATCGATCTATATAGGTACAGCATCATTTCCAGAGACAGAGTCTTCTGGGACCAGACGTTGTGCAGAAAGTTCATGGATGATGCTGCATGGCCAATCCTCTGAGTGATTTCTGAGCCATTATGTGCACCAAACGTCAGTCTGCTGCCCCTGTAAATCAAGTCCTCAGTGGGATTGATGTGGCTGTAGTTGACAGTGACTTCTGCATAGGTGGACCACTGTGAAGACTTTGAATCTTAATAATCTTCATCAGGTAAATGTGCAGTCCCAAATTATATACTAATAATAATAATAGCTGTCCATCGTTGTCGATGAGGACCGCCGACATCATCCTTGTCACAGATTTCCCTGTTGGGTGTGGGTGCGCATGTGGCTGAACAGGCCAATGCGAGCACGAAAACATCTGCTACATATCGGGCACACGAGGTTTGTAGAAGGGGATGGTGTTCCCGCTGCTCGGGATTTCCGTGTCTCGCGTCTGCTCTGGGCTTTCACAATACGGTCGTCTTCACCGGCAGCTACACCCGATTTGACTGCACTTCTCCAGTCAGATCAGTTTTGCGCAAGACATTCCCATGTGTCGATGTCTATCTGACAACTTTTTAGTGAGTTCTTCAGACCGTCTTTAAAACGTTTCTTTGGGCGCCCTCTCTCGCGCCATCACTCTCTCAGCTCGGCGTAGAGAAGCTTCTTTGGGAGCCGCTCGTCTGACATACGGACAAGGTGTCCGGCCCATCCTAGTCGTGCTTTTTCTAGCAGTACATGGATGCTGGGCATGTTAGCCCTCGAGAGAACCTCGATGTCAGTGACACGATCTTGCCATTGGATGTGGAATATTCGCCTCAGGCAACCTGTGTGGAAGTGGTTTAACCTCTTTGCATGTCCAGCTTTCGAAAGCGTATAGTAGGGTTGGAATGATGGTTGCACGGTAGACTTTGAGTTTGGTCTTGACGCTGATGCCACGACATGCCCAGACCATCGAGCGCATTCTACCAAAGGCTGTGCTGGCCTTTGCTATTCTGCTTGCCACCTCATCGTCTAGGCTGACAGATCTCGACAGCGTGCTGCCCAGATATGTGAATTTGTCTACGGCATTCAGCAACGTCTGCTCGCTGACTGTAGTCTCTGGTTTTGTGTACGGCATGCCTGGTGCTGGTTGGTACATGACCTCTGTTTTTTTGGCATTTATGGTCAGGCCAAAATTGTTGCATGCGGCAGAGAACTGGTCCATTCCAACCTGCATGTTCAGTTCGGAGTTTCTCATTAGAGCGCAGTCGTCAGCAAATACAAGTTCCCTGATTATGTCGCCAGCCACTTTGGTTTTGGCCTTCATTCTTCTGGAATTGAGTAATTTGCCATCTGTGCGGTACTTTATGGATATTCCAAGCTCCAATGATCTGAAGGTGTCTGTCATCGTGGCCGCGAACATCATGCGGAACAAAGTCGGGGCGAGTACACATCCTTGTTTTACTCCGTTTGATACTAGAAACGTTTTAGTGATTGCACTGCTGTCTAGTACACGAGCACACATGCCTTCGTGTAGCAGTTTTACCATTGTTATGAACTTGTTGGGGCAGCCACACTTAGACATTATCATCCACAGCCCTCCTCTGTTAACTGTATCAAATGCCTTTGTCAAATCAATAAATGTGGTGTACAAGGCCTGATTTTTGTTCTTGACACTTCTCTTGTACTTGACGAGCGGCAAAAATCAGGTCCACTGTTCCTCTTCCGGCTCTTAGTCCACATTGGCTTTCTGGGAGGTGGTGGCTTTGTTCAAGGTGTTTGTTGAGCCTGTTTAGCAGTAAGCGAGCTAGGATCTTGTCTGCTACGGAGAGTAGCAATATTCCACAATGATTGTCGCATTCCTGACCGTTGCCTTTTCTTTTGTACAGGTGAACGATTGAGGCGTCCTTTAGCTCCTGCAGAATTTTTCCTTCAGCCCACATGTGACAGAAGAGTTCAGTGATCCTTCTGGTTAGGGATGGGCCAGCTGTCTTATATACCTCTGCTGGTATTGCATCAGCTCCTGGAGCTTTTCCTATAGATAGTGAACTGATTGTCCTGTCGACTTCCTCCTCAGTAATGACTTCATCCAACGCCAGGTTCAGTTCCACCTGCGGCATTCGCCGGATGGCCTCTTCATTAATGGACGATGGGTGGTTTAGTATTTTGCAGAAGTGGTCTGCCCATCTGTCTAGAATCTGAACCTTATCGGTTAGCAGTACCCCATCCGCACTGCGAACTGGAGTATTACTAAAGGGCTGCGGGTCGTAGAGAGCTTCCAGTGCCTCGTAAAACTGTTTGGTTTCGGCGAACATCTCAATTTCGTCAGCTCTTTTGCTGAGCCAGGAGTCTTGCATCTCTCTAAGCCTGGTCTGGACAGCTTTGCGAGCAGTTTTGAAGGCAGCTTTTGCTGCCGGAGATGGTGTGTTTCTTTGGTATTCCCTGTGCGCTTCATGTTTTGCATCGAGAAGGCCCTGTATTTCCAGATCGTTCTCATCAAACCAGTCCTTATGCTTGCGCGTGAGTGGGCCAATGTGTTTCACAGCTGTATCGTAGAGTGTGTTTCTCAATGATGCCCAGTTCTCTTCGATGTCGTTCTTTTCAAAACGAAGCTCAGAAGTCTGCCCTCAAGCTCTTCCTGGAAGTCTCCTCTCATGGGTTCGTATTTCAGCTGAGAGACATTTAGCCTCCTCGGTGGTTTCTTTCCCCGGGGGCGCATTTTGGGCTGGATCTTAAAGTTTAGCTTGGCAATGACTTGTCGATGGTCGGTCCAACATTCTGCACCACACATGCTCTTCGTTACCATAGCATCCGCTCGATCCCTACGTCTGATGATAATGTAGTCAATGAGGTGCCAGTGGCGGGACCTTGGGTGCATTCATGTGGTTCTATTTCGGACAGGAAGTCGGAAAGCTGTGTTTGTAATGAGTAGTTCATTTGCGGCACATGTCCTCAGAAGGAGCAGTCCGTTACTATTGCATTTTCCGATACCATGTCTGCCAATGACCCCCTCCCATATATATACTAGTCTAAGAATAATTATATCTTATATATCTGAAAAAGAAAGAAGAGACATAACTCTGAGGTACATAATGAAAAACTACCCAAGCATGGACTGGACCCATGCATACACCGACGGCTCTGTAACAAACACAACACAGAACGGAGGGTAGAAAAACAACACTATCAGTGGCAACTGGAAAATACTCAAGCAATTTCAGAGCAGAGGCAGAGGCACTGAGGGCTGCAGTAGAAGAAATGGTGACCTGCAAAAGAAATGAAAGCCATATAGTCCTGTTTACAGATGCCCTGGCCGTAGTCACAGCACTAAAAATCCAGAAAAATACTAAACTTAATGATCTAAGTGCAGAACTCTGTTAACTATGCCAGTAGTTCGCACCAAAAAGAGTAGTGGTACAGTGGGTTTCATCCCACTGTAACATCCAAGGCAACGAGGAGGCAGACAGACTGGCAAAAGAAGGTGCAAGACTACCACAACCAGATCCCAGTGTGACATACGAAGAGTCAAAAAGGCTTATTAGAGATAGATGCATGACCAAATGGGAAACAGAACATACTGGCTACACAAAAAACGATGCCTATTACCAGTTGAACAGAAGAGAGCAGGTCGTGGTCTTCAGACTTCGCACAGGCCACAATAGACTGAGGTACCACCTATTCAACAAATTCAAGATAGGTGGCACTGATGAATGCACATGCCATACTGGGAAAATGACCACTGAACATTTGCTGCAAAACTGCCCGACATACGAGGATCAGAGAAAGCAGATGTGGCCATCACCAGTGGGTACACTAGACAAGCTCTATGGCAGTGTCGACAGCCTCAGGATGACCGCTGCTTTTTTCGAAAAAATAAAGGTTAACGTCTGTCAGCGTACGAAGAAGAAGAAGAAAAATATTTGTTAAATGAACCTTGAATGATGAAACATCAAACAATTGATGTATGATTCCAAGCTTCTAGTTAAAATAAAACAATAATATGTATTTACTAATTGCTTTTGAACTCTTTTCAGTTAAATCTATAATATACACATTTTTAACATTATTTTGTTAATGTGTTCTAAAATCTATATTTAATAATCAGTTGAAACAAATTGCACTCAGTAGAAAAGATATGACAAAATTTAGAAGAACCCTTTTTTGTTACAGCAACAACAAAAATCTGTTTTTTGCATTGTTCTGTTTACAAAAATGAAGTGACACTTACTAAAAAGCGTAAACTTGTCAAAAGTTTGAAATGTATATATTTGATAAAAGAAGATTTATATATTTTCTTGCATGATACATATTTATTTCTGATAATCAGCCATTTTAAGTAAATGTCATTACACTACTGTATAATTTGTTTTACACTTTCAATTTTAAAAAACTACTTACAAATCTACAGGAAAAAGATGTGTAAAGTCAACATCTTTATTGGAAGGAATGTCCTCATTTAACTTTCTGTGCACCAAGTATTTTTCCTGTGACAAAAGAGAAGTAGACACTTGTAATATTGCTGTTACTGATGTATTCTTAATATGATCATGATAATAGTATCCACCACATTGCTTATTCTTCTTCTTCTTTGTACGCAGTCAGACAGTAACCATTATTTTTTCGAAAAAAGCGGCGGTCATCCTGAGGCTGTCGCCACTGCCATAGAGCTTGTCTTGCAGTTCCACTGGTGATGGCCACATCTGCTCTCTCTGATCCTCGTATGTCGGGCAGTTCTGCAGCAGATGTTCAGCGGTCATTTTACCAGTACCGCACGGGCATTCGTCGGTACACCCTATCTTCAATTTGTTGAATAGGTGGTACCTCAGTCTGTTGTGGCCAGTGCGAAGTCTGAAGACAACGACCTGCTCTCTTCGGTTCAACTGGTAATAGGCATCATTTTTGGTGTAACCAGTATGTTCGGTTTCCCATTTGGTCATGTATCTGGCTTTGATAAGCCGTTTTGACTCTTCGTACGTCATACTAGTATCTGTTTGTGGTAGTCTTGCACCTTCTTTTGCCAGTCTGTCTGCCTCCTCGTTGCCTTGGATGTTGCAGTGTGATGGGACCCACTGTACCACTACCCTTTTTGGTGCGGACTGCTGGCACAGTTTGCAGAGTGCTGCTCTTAAGTCATTAAGCTCAGTATTTTTCTGGCTTTTTAGCGCTGTGACTACGGCGAGAGCATCTGTAAGCAGGACTATATGGCTTTCATTTTCACTGTGTGTCACCATTTCTTCCACTGCCGCCCTCAGTGCCTCTGTCTCCGCTCTGAAATTGCTTGTGTACTTACCAGTAGCGAATGACAGTGTAATTTTTCTGCCATTTGGTAGGATCAGGAATGCTCCTGCCCCTTCGTTTTGTGTTGTTTTTGTTACAGAACCGTCGGTGTATGCATGGGTCCAGTCCATGCTTGGGCAGCTTTTCGTTATGAAGCTTAGGGTAGTATCTCTCCTTTCTTTTTCAATCTGGCAGTTTTTGTTTGCAATACCTGGTATATTTTCTACCACCTCTGGAAATATATCCTGCCTCCAGGTAGGTTTTCGTACAGTAGTGATGGGTTTTGGTGTTGTTAGTGCGTTTATGGGATCTTCGTGCATCTTTGCTTTGGCTATTTCTGCAAAGTTTCTCCGCTTTAGTTTCCCATTTCCCAAATTGTTTAGTCTCTGATGCATTGGATGGTCGGTCAGTCTTCTGAGTTTCTCTGACTGCAGCTGGGCTCTGCAGTCTCTTCTATCGGTCATGGATTGCAGTTTTGTAATCTTTTTGAGTTCTACAATTGGCGTTGACTTCATGCCACCTCTTATAATTCTCATGGCTTGGTTTTGAAGTTTGCTAACTTTATCGAAGTTCGCCTTCGCTGCTGTTGTCCATGCCGCAATGCCATACTCGAGAACTGGTCTCACTCTTCCAGTGTACAGTTTCTTTAGTATGCCTTCGTCTGCTCCCCAGCTTGTGCCAGCAAGTTTCCTCATGATTGCCATTCTTTCTCTGGCTTTCACTCGGTTTCTCTCAATCTGACTTTTCCATGTCATGCGCCGATCAAATGTGACTCCCAGATAGGTTGGGTTGTCGTTTGGCTTCAGAAATTTGCCATTTAGACTTAATTTGGTATTTTGGGGTTTTAATGAAAGCGAGAATATTGTGCATGTGGTTTTCTCCTCGTTTATTTTGACCAGCCATGAGTTTGCCCACTCTTCCAGCGATGTTAGGGCCGTCTGCATTCGATTTCTTGCTATGGTGAGATTCTTTTCAGAGATCCACATAGCCAGATCGTCTGCAAACATTGAGCTATGGACTCTTCTTGGTATATTCTCTGTAATATCGTTTATATATACCAGGAAGAGTGTGGGTGACAGTACTCCCCCTTGGGGAGTGTCACCTTTTTGCTCATCTGCCCTTGTACTTGGACTCTGGCCGTTCTTTGTTTGAGGTAGTGGTTGATCCACTTGTTCATTTTCCCACAAACATCACTTCTCCTTAGCTTGACTCTAAGTCCATCTTTCCAGACTTTGTCAAATGCCTTTTCCAGATCCACCCAAACAGCTACTGTGTGTTTCTGTGCCTGGTAGGCATCTTCTATCTCCTGGGCTATGAGGATGACTTGGTCCTCAGTGGATCTGTGCTGTCTAAAGCCGGCTTGCTGTGGAATTAGTATTCGTTTTTCTTCCAGATGCCACATCAGTCTGGTGTTTATCATCCGTTCCATCAGCTTGCCGACACAGCTCAGTAGGCTGATGGGCATGTATCCATTTGGATCTGTTTTGTCCTTTCCTGTTTTTGGTACTGGTACCAGTATTGCGTCTTTCCATGCCTGGGGTACAATTCCCCTTTTCCAGCTCATTGCTTATTCAACAGATGGTAAACAAAGTATCCTTCTGCTACATAAGCATATTCATACTTTTAGATACACTGGACCTACATGCTTGTGCTTTATAGTCTACACCATAGCACTTGAAATGAGGAAAATATGCAGTACTAGACAGTTCTGATGGGAAACTACACATGAAGCAGTGTAACATAGTATTGTTCTTTCTGAAAGCCCACAATGAGTAGGTTACTCTTTTGTGTGCCTTGAAAAGGATGTTAAATGGTGGGTTGCAGTAGCTTTCCTCCCATCCCAAGCGTGCTGATGAAGGAGGACAAATGTTCTTCCAGGCAGTTGGGCTATGCTTGGCTTCATCTGCGTGTCACTCACTACTACGGGGATCATGTCGATCCCTTACCTCGTTATCCAGGCTGCCATGAAAACATCCCATTTCTAGGGAGGGCTACTAGGAAGCCGAGGTGAGGATTTAGCCAGTATGTTTTGCCTGATCCTGACTAACATGTCTGATCAGTATATTTTTTGACGTGACATTAATCTTCCTCCCCGTAACAGTGTAATCTGATCATTAAATGTAAACATTTGAAGAACGGTTTATGAAAATTCACATTTCTAATGTTTGTTTCTCTTAACCATCGCAATTTCAAGCTCCTAACATTGAAAAAAGTTAGCAGTTTTATCTAACCCTGGATACATAAAGAGAAACTATTAATACTTCCATTTCCATTCCACAAAATAACATCTTGCGTTAATTGAACAAGAGAAATAAAAATATTTTATGATAATGTAAACTTATAGTTAATAGCTGTCCATCGTTGTCGATGAGGACCGCCGACATCATCCTTGTCACAGATTTCCCTGTTGGGTCTGGGTGCGCATGTGGCTGAACAGGCCAATGCGAGCACGAAAATATCTGCTACATATCGGGCACACGAGGTTTGTAGAAGGGGATGGTGTTCCCGCTGTTCGGGATTTCCGCGTCTCTCGTCTGTTCTGGGCTTTCACAACACGGTCATCTTCACCGGCAGCTACACCCAATTTGACTGCGCTTCTCCAGTCAGATCTGTTTTGCGCAAGACATTCCCAGGTGTCGAAGTCTATCTGGCAACTTTTTAGTGAGTCCTTCAGACCGTCTTTAAAACGTTTCTTTGGGCGCCCTCTCTCGCGCCATCCCTCTCTCAGCTCGCCGTAGAGAAGCTTCTTTGGGAGCCGCTCGTCTGACATACGGACGAGGTGTCCGGCCCATCCTAGTCGTGCTTTTTCTAGCTGTGCATGGATGCTGGGCATGTTAGCCCTCGAGAGAACCTCGATGTCAGTGACACGATCTTGCCATCGGATGTGGAATATTCGCGTCAGGCAACCTGTGTGGAAGTGGTTTAACCTCTTTGCATGTCCAGAGTATACAGTCCAGCTTTCACAAGCGTATAGTAGGGTTGGAATGATGGTTGCACGGTAGACTTTGAGTTTGGTCTTGACGCTGATGCCACGACGTGCCCAGACCATCGAGCGCATTCTACCAAAGGCTGTACTGGCCTTTGCTATTCTGCTTGCCACCTCATCGTCTAGGCTGACAGATCTCGACAGCGATATGTGAATTTATCTACGACATTCAACGTCTGCCCGCTGACTGTAGTCTCTGGTTTTGTGTACGGCATGCCTGGTGCTGGTTGGTACATGACCTCTGTTTTTTTGGCATTTATGGTCAGGCCAAAATTTTTGCATGCGGCAGAAAACTGGTCCATTCCAACCTGCATGTTCAGTTCTGAGTTGCTCATTAGAGCGCAGTCGTCAGCAAATACAAGTTCCCTGATTATGTCGCCAGCCACTTTGGTTTTGGCCTTCATTCTTCTGGAATTGAGTAACTTGCCATCTGTGCGGTACTTTATGGGTATTCCAAGCTCCAATGATCTGAAGGCATCTGTCATCGTGGCCGCGAACATCATGCTGAACAAAGTCGGGGCGAGTACACATCCTTGTTTTACTCCGTTTGATACTAGAAACGTTTTAGAGATTGCACCGCTGTCTAGTACACGAGCACACATGCCTTCGTGTAGCTGTTTCACCATTGTTATGAACTTGCTGGGGCAGCCAAACTTAGACATTATCATCCACAGCCCTCCTCTGTTTACTGTATCAAATGCCTTTGTCAAATCAATAAATGTGGTGTACAAGGCCTGATTTTGTTCTCGACACTTTCTTGTACTTGGCGAGCGGCAAAAATCATGCGATAAAACTTATAGTACCAAGAATGAATTGTACATATTTAAATAAAACTTAAACTATTCTTTACATTTCAATGTTGTAAAAATCACCATTGACCACTAACCTCTAATACCCATGCTCAGAATTAACGTTATGACTTACCCTTCTGATTGCCAGCCTGACATCTTGTGGAATGTCCGGAATAAGGTACGCCAGTATAAACTTCAGAATGAAGACCAGATGCTAAATAAATATAAACATACATGACCTTATATGTTGTTGAGTGCTATTTTTTTTTAAAATGGTTTAATAAGCTTTTTTGAAAAAAACACTTTCATTTGAAATTCCCAATATGCTTTAAAACTCTATTTATTAAGACACATTTATTATAAACATTAAACAATTTCAGAATCTTTAAAATGAAAAATACCACTTTCAATCTGTCTGAAATATTAATAATTGTGAGATGTTTTTATAAAGTAGTTTTTACAGCAGTCACACAAGTAGGAGTATATTGAATTTCGAACTTTCAAAATTGGATTATAAAAAACATAATGTTCTTGGGCAGACTTTTGACATCATGGTTAGGAAGTTTGTCTTTGAGGGAGAATTGTTTTGTGACCTAGTCATGGAACACACACTTCATCTTTATCATCAAATCTATAGAGCAGAGATTTTCAACAAATACACAAAATGCCTTCTGGCCCTGAAGCATCTATTGCATCTCTCCCTACATCTGTCTTGTCACTTTTATGTTTGCCTTGAGTGTTCTTCTCTATGTTTGTTTAGGTCTCTCTATTTCATTTACTCTAATAATTCCAGAACAGAGATTGCCTTATATAACTATCAGCTAGTGTAAATAATACATGTCCTATCCAACACCAACATCTTCTCATCACTTCCAATTCCTCTGATGTTTATCACAATTCTGTTTACCCAGGTATAAATGGATATCTGAACCTAATCTAAGTTATAAAAGGCAAGATAACAACAATTGAAACTTGATTGATTGTGATTGATTGATTGATCAAAGTATATTCTAATTTGTCACTTCAGAAAAAGGTTTCCACTGGAGTAGGTGCAGCCAACAAGTTTATTATCTGCAATAATCTGTTCCACCCTGTGAAACTAAAGCAATGTGACTTACATTGATGAGACTGCAAGCATACTCAGTGATCGCTTTCATGTAGTCTTATCCAACATCTAATGGTCGGAAATTACACCTGCTTCTATCTACCCAGTGGTCAAGATGTAAGGTGTGCTGGGGGTCATGGGTTCGAATCACTGTGAAGATCGGGATTTGTTTTCATGTAGATCTTCTGGTTTAAATTCCCCTGATCTATGGGTAGTGAGATCGGACTAGCGTGTTCAGTGTTGAGCACGTTAAAAATTCCTTGGCAGTTGGAAATTGAAAAGAGTAGGCTTAACGACCGCTGCCCGGACAAAATTCAAATTAAAAATCTACCCAAGTTATTTGTACCACAGGTGATTTGTTAAGAGCAGCTATAGATGGCGCCTAACTGGCTGCAGATCTACTTAGCTCTTGTGTTTGAGTCTATTAAGATGGACTCGCACATCAGTTAAACCATACTCCAAGAAACTGGTTGTATAAGACTGTAGAGTCTTCTACAACTAGAATACGGCACATTATCATTATCAGCGCAAAATTGCCGGGCCATGCAGCGAAAATACACACGTACTCTCGAGGCACCTTGCTACCACTTAGACCGGAGGTGCGTAGGGGTCACTAGTTACCACTGGAGGTGACAAGACGTCTTGCCTACCTCGGAGTCCTTGTCAGTGAGGGACTCAAACAAACGTACAGAAAGAAAAGGGGCAGGAGAGGTGGTAAAATAAAAAGTAGGAAGCCAAGAACAGGGAAAGCTTTTTTAGATTTACCCTTCCCTGCTCAAGCCTAGCCAGCTAAGCAGGAAATTCGTCATCAGGCTACCATGACAGCAAATGTGCTGGCGGTGTGGACTGCACAGAACACAGCGAGGCACTTCAGCAGCCATGGTCATCCACTGAACCCGAGTCCATATCCAGTCGCCCTGACCTGTCTTGCCACTGGTTAAAGTTGGACTCGGGCAAGACAGTGAGGTCGACGAACTGCGGAACCTTTCCTCACTTAAATCAAATTCATTGCGCAAGTCATTCTCTTTTCATTTACTAGTACTAACACAGTCGAGTCCTGTGACGATGGGCGAGCGGCCAAGCGGAGAATGTAAGTCCGTTGACAAGCTACACTACAGTCAAACAGCTGTGTCAGTTGTGGGACTCCTGGCTGAGCAATACAGCAGATGAGATACAGGGATTTGCTGACAATCATGATCATGGTCTCGTAAAGCAAACTTTTCATGCTCTAACTGTATTTGAGTATGCAGATCCCAAATCGGACTTGTCAGCCATCTTTGCACCCATCCACAACCCAGAATTACAGAATACTCGACTGTATGGACTGGTTAAATGAAAAAAGAAAAGATCCTCATCACTCGTGATGGATGAACAACAACAACAACAGAGTCTTCTAAGCCAGTATAAATACATTAAGTTAAGTTAACTGCAACAACTTTGACCACAGACATTATTTATCTGTCTGGTTCCCCTTGGAACAAAGGGTTCCAACAGATGCTCTCCATTAGTTCCTATTCTGTGCCATCTTCTTGAGTTCGCCTATAAAATCACTTTAAACTGTCTGTCTCCTCGACCCTTCACCACCAGGTGTTCCTTGGCCTTCCCACTCATCCCTTTCCCTGTGGGTTTCAATCCAGTGTGTGTCTGATTATGCAGTCCAGCTTCTTTCTGAGAATGTGTCTTATCTGTCCTCACCTTCTCTCCACAATTTCTATTTGTATTGGCTATTGCTGTGTTCTTTCCCACAGATCTGTATTTTCCATTGCCCATGGCCTTCTAACATAAAGTATGTAATGAAGACACTTGTTGCAGTCGGGCTGTATTACCCTTAGTTGCATGCATCGTCTCAGAGTAATATTACAGGATCAAATTTAAGATTTATGTTTAAAAGCAAAATCGTATTCTTAATGAAGAATGCTACCATGTTCCATATTGGGCAAAGGAAGTTGACAGCAAATCTGGCCTTGTTAATCCTGGCATTAACATCTTGGTTTGTTTCTCTGTCTTTATCAATGTTACTTCCCAAATATGTAAACTTTTCCACTTCTTCAATTATCTGACCATTAGTCCTTATGGTGACGACATGGTACACTGGTTATATCAGTGACTGGATCATTTCTCCTGTCAGGTGGTCAGATCACCTTTAGAAAAAACTGCTGCTCCCTGTATGGGCGGCCTCTCTGACCAGAAAGCTTGATACCATTGTGTACTAATTTTTTATCTTCATTTATTCACCTCCTCTCCTTTTTTCCTTGCTATATTTTTCTCTTCCCCACATCATTTCACTTTAGTCTTTCAGTCCTTGTAGTTCTCTCTGATTCTTGGTTTCATGTTATGTCCTGGTCTTAACTTAACTTAACATCTTTATACTGGTTTAGAAGACTCTGCAGAGTCTGTATACAACCAGTTTAATTTACATTACCTTGCTCTAAAAGCTATCCAATTTATTCTTAAATGTATTATTGTCCCTACCTCCACTACCTCCTGTGGCAAGGCATTCCTAGCATTCATTAATCTCTGACAAAAAAAATATTTCATAATATCTAATCTGGGCCTCTAAGAACCAATTTCACTGCACTCCAGGTATACTCATAGGTGCTCAGTCTCTATCAGTAAATGGTGAAGGGTGTGGATACTCATGGTTCCTGCAGCTTGTTGGTTATTCACACTCCTGTTCCATTCTCTCTTGCACCCAACTCAGCTCAAACCTTGTTTGATTTCAAAGCTCTGCAGTCTGTGATTGTTGATTCGTCTGTTGCAGTGTCATTATACAATAGGTGGTCATTGACAAACCAAAATATAATTCCTATCCATATCTAGTTTACCCATAACTTTTAATTATGTAATTCTATTAATCTTTCTAAATATTACAGCCAATTCAGTGAAACATGTTTAATGTAGGTCCTGTTTATGTATGTCTGAATGAACAAAAGCATTAGCAAGAAGCAACTGAAGACTATTACATACCTCAAACCCTATGACAACCCACAGTTTTCCTGTCAAATCAAATTGCTTTCCCCAGCTTGATGTGAAGGCAATGATAAATGCATTGGTAAGTACCCCAACAAAATTGACCAGTGTAAGGATGTCAAACCACATTCCTGGCATTAGACAAGGCAGTTAGTCAGCAATTCAACATAAACCATCAGTGCCACATTTTAACATTGCAATACAAAAATGTTATTGCAAAAATAAAGAATTAAAATTTGTGTTTGGTTTGTGTCGCCGTAATATTTAATTAATTTTTTCTTTAGGAAAGTAACCAATTTTTCTTTCAATTTACTTTTTTTCTGTATGTGCAGTTGAAATTTACAATGATGTTAGGCATCAATCAATAATATATTAATTATTTTATATTTGGTACACTCAGATATTGTGAAAATGTATAAATATAAAGAAGTTTAACAAAACAACATTTCCTTAAATTATACTTTAAAATATTTAAAAACTTTTCCAAATTAAGTTTTCTACACTTTCCAAGTAGTGCTCAATCTTTTTTAATTGTTTTGTTTTAAGAGACTATTTTCTGCTTCTGTTACAGATGTTATAATTTTTAATTTTATCATTGTATATATAGATTCAAGAGTAAAAAAAGCAATGCAAGATATGTACCTATGTCTTCTGCAATATAGGCCACAGGCCTACGGTACCACCACAACATCCGCTTAGCATCCACTCGTATGTCAATGTAGCATATAACGAGAGCCATCAAAGGAGCCAGTGGAAAAGATGATGCAAATAACTAAACAAACAAAATAAGTGAGAATTAGTGGAGATCTAACACAGTTTCAGCAGTTCAACAAATCAGTGCAACAGCACAATTTTTAAAACAACTATATACATTTGTATAACTTACCATCAAAAACCCATAAAGAATTACTTTCTCAGTGTATTCCCCCACAGTAAAGTCTTCAAGGCTGGGCTTAAGCCTCTCTCTTTCTAGGAATTCTATGTGGGCATTATGCTTTTTCTTTTCTTGACTTGGTTCATCAATCCCTTTCACCTGATTTTGACAACAGCAGAAAATGCATCGAAAATGGCAACACTGAGGTCTGATATGCCACATTCTCTTTACAAATCTGGAAGAGAGATAAATTGATTGCAGCTGTCAGAGGTGAATCTTTCACTTATACATGATAAATTCATCCACTACAAGGCTAATGATAAATGGTCACTAATTGTAATTGTTTATTCTTAAATGTATTAAGTCTTAAATGTTTAATTGTAATTATATACTTTCATTCATGTATTCTATTGAGATCAGAAAACAGATTGAAAACATTACTGTAGGTAAAATGTTTGGCTCAAGTGACAATCAAATCATCCGATGGGATCTTATTGCAGGGAAAGAAGTGAACATAAACACGCGAACATATGACTACTCTAAGACAGATGTTAAGAGGATGAAAGAGGCAGCGAACCACATAATCTGGGAAGATATTGTCAGAGGAACAGATGTTGAACAAGAGTGGGTGAGTTTTAAAGCAGTTCTCGAAACGCTAAAAGAGGAATGTGTTCCATATAGGGAAGTAAACCCCAAGCGTAAAAAGTGGATCACTAAAATTGTAGTTAAATGTAGAAGAGCTAAAAATAAAGCATGGAAAAATATATAGAGGCAGGTAAATCTAAAGAAACATATTTAAAATATTTGGACAAGCAGAACATATCTCAGAAAGCGAATAAAACAGCAAAAATAGACTTCGAAAAGAAACTTGCTCAGAGGATCAAGACTGATAGTAAAAGCTTCTTCTCTTATGTTAGAAATAAACAAAGATCAAAGGACAAAGTAGGCCTTATCATAGACAGCACAGGAAAAAAAATAAGTGAAAATAGGGAGGCAGCAAATCTACTCAATCACTACTTTGGCACAGTGTACACAAAAAAGGACTGCTCCAAGATCCCAGAGCCTGTAGATATTTTTCAAAGAGACATGGATACAGCAGGATTAGGATCAATCTGTATTACAGAGGAAATGGTTTTTAAAAAATTGGAGAGTGTGAAAGTGGATAACTGTCCAGGTCAAGATGGTATTCATCCAAAATTGCTGTTTGAAATTAGAGACCAACTAGCAAAACCATTGGCTATATTATGTTCTCAATCACTTGCACAAGGGATTGTTCCACGGGATTGGAAAGATGCGGGAGTGATCCCCTTATTCAAAAAGGGCAAAAAAGCAGATCCAGCAAACTATAGACCTGTGAGCTTAACAAGCATAGTCTGTAAATTGTTAGAGTCAATAATCAAAGAAAACATTGTAATGCATTTAGACCAATTTAATCTAATTAGAAATAGTCAGCATGGGTTTACCAGAGGGAGATCATGCTTAACAAATCTATTAGAATTCATGGAGGAGGTTACCAAAATGTTAGATAAAGGGGAGCCAGTGGATGTTATTTATCTGGATTTTGCAAAGGCCTTTGATAGAGTACCTCATCAAAGATTATTTCGAAAATTAAAATCACATGGGATTGGTGGGGAAGTTGCCAAATGGATAGAAAATTGGTTAACAGGAAGAAGGCAAAGGGTGGATATAAATAAGGAGTACTCTGAGTGGCGTGAAGTGAAAAGTGGAGTGCCACAGGGCTCGGTTTTGGGACCAATTTTATTCTTGATATATATAAATGATTTGGACATAGGTATGGGATCAGATAAATGTACAGTCATCCACATGGGTAGATCCAGTATGGAACATAATTACAGAATGGGAGAGAACAATATTAGAAAGATAGATAAAGAAAGGGACTTAGAGGTTATAATAGATCATACATGTAAGGTGAGGGAGCAAGTTCAGGTAGCAGTAAAAAAGGCAAATGCAATGTTAGGGATGATAAAAAGAAATATTAAACATAGGAGCAAGGAGGTGATAGTCAAACTGTATAAAGCATTAGTTAGACCTAGATTGGAGTACTGTGTACAGGTGTGGAGTCCTTATCAGAGAGGGGATATAGACATGCTGGAGAGAATACAAAAAAGAGCGACAAAGCTGATAGTGGGATTCCAGAATTACAGTTATGAAGAAAGATTAAAAAGAACTGGCCTTCAGTGTCTAGAAGAGAGAAGAATTCGTGGTGACTTAATACAGGTGTATAAGATGATCAGAGGAATGGATAAGGTAGACTATAACAAGTTTTTTAAAGTACAACCACCAACAAGGACAAGAGGGCACAGCTACAAGTTGACTAAGGAGAGGTCCAGATTAGATATTAGGAAGTATTTCTTTAGCCAGAGAGTAGTGAATGCTTGGAATGCATTGCCAAGTGAGGTGGTGGAGGCTGGGACGGTCAATGCATTTAAGAACAGATTGGATGCGTACAGCTTCTAGAGGGAGGTGATGTAAATGGAACTGCTTGTATACAGGCTCTGCAGAGTCTTCTAAACCAGTATAAAGACGTTAAGTTAAGATGGTAGTATTTTGAATTTGTGATGAAATAGAAGCACAAACAACCATCCTGATCTAAGATTTAAATATTGAGAAATGAAAAATAGTAGAACGTCAACCCAAGCATTTATGAAGATCAACTACATTTAATTATGTGTGGGAACAAGATGCTGAACAGTGCATGAGCTGCAATGGCCAGTGACCCATTGCTGACTTCTAGTGTCAGGGTCAGCAAACCAGAGCTGCCAAGACCCATCTTCTCCTCCACGCAGTGATCCTGGATAACAGGCTAAAACAGAGCAGACTGCTAAGGAGAAGGGATCAAAAAGGGAAGGCTAACATGGTACTCAAAAATGCAATGCGAAAGTTTGATGTGTTGGACTGCAAGGTGCAAATATCACAGTCAAGCTGTAAACTATGACATAGTGCATTCTGTTCTCCAGACTACATCTTGCTACTTGCAAAGCCCTTTTCAGGGCTTAGTAGTGGGAGTTTGAGAACCAACAAAGAAGAAGAAGGGAGTTTAGAAAAATTAGGGGCAATGGAACAAATCAATAGTAAATAAAGAAAACAAAGAGGAGAATGGCAAAACATGATTGTTTGTACTGCCAAAGACAGATGTGTTGGACCGAAACTTGCAAATATCGCAGTCAAGCTGTTAACTAGTGACACAACGCATTCTGTTCTCCGGACTACATCCTGCTATTTGCAAAGCCCTGTTAGCAGGTGATTGAGATCGAATGTAAGAGAAGAAGGACTATTTGTTACAGTAAGTGTTACATGTAGTGAAGTGCAACCAAAATAATGATATGGAGAGAAATTATCAGGAATGGCAGTGTGATACACATGATGTTGATGAACACTATGGAAATACAAAACAAATTCCAGATGCTAATATATAATGCTTAATTGCTAGATCTAAGAAATTATTCTGATATTTTCATAGCTATACTTGACACATGATTCAGTTGAATGTAAGTCTGCGTATTTAATTTTTTTAATTAAATCAATTTGAGGAATTAATCATCTTATATGCTACAGCTACATTTGCCTGTAATCTGTAATCCTATTATTCAATCAAGCAAAATGAAGGCCTAATGCCAGGTAGCCAAATGTTTTTTAAATTCAATGTGGTCTTTTGTCTTAGAGTACCATGTTGGACCGAGAGTTTTACTCAGGCCATCTCTCCATCTTATTGGTGGATGTCCTCGTAGGCACTTAACGTAGTTGGGCCACCGAGACATTACCTTTCATGACCAACTGTTGTGCGGTGTATGCGTGACATGCCCTGCCTGTGTGCTTTTTTTCAATAATGCAGCATCTGCAACATCATTGAAGGCAGTTCAGCGACCGATTTCTGTGTTCAAATTCGGTTCGTTAGAGAGGCTGTCAATGTTCTTCTCCATTGGCCTTTGAGCACATTCTCTGCATCTGCTTTTCATAGGTTCCATACCTTTGTAGTCATATAGCATGGCTGGAATAACTAAAACAGCTACATTGAAAGCAGTAATTTAACATACCTAACAATCAAATATTAAAAATCACTAGAAAATGTATCAACTCCTTCAAATACAACTGCAAAAAATTTAAATCTCATCCTATAAAAAAACTTGCAAGAAAAACAAATGCATTGTAAAAATTAAAGCATAGTGTAGGCCTATAGGATGAACAAGCAGACTTTAAAGGAAAATCATTGAGATCTTACGGAATAATAATGTCTTTGAAGAACTTGGGAAAGGGTTTTGCTACCATGAGAGTCAACACTTGAAACGAAAGCTGTGTCATGCAAGATCCCTCACACGAGTCTACATATCGTTCTCTGAATATGCTTCTCTGGGAATTAACAAAAAAAATACAAACATCAGTTTAGATCAAATCTAAAAGCTACAGATACTATTATAAAACATTGTAGCAAATTTAACATAATTGAATCATACAAGTAAATTTGATAAGAAAGTGGAATATTTATGCAATGATAGTTTCTCCATATCATATAATTATACAACAATACTCTGATAAATCTTTTGCAACAATAGTTTTTTAACTGGGGTTTGTGAAGTTGTTGCTAAGGATACAAAGATGAACATATATATTATTGAGACTACTAAAGTTTAGAAATAATTTTGTTACAACAAGAAAACTTACTCCTCTGAAAAAGGCTACATAAAAACATGAAGCATAACTATTCACAAACTGGAAGGCAAACAGCTTGATAATAAGAGAATCATCATACTTGGTTTGAGTTCTGTGATTTTCTGAAATGAAAGTTTATGAAGAATGTGAAAAAAATGGTGCTAGAATATTCAGTGAATTAAATTTATAATGCATAATGAATTATTTTTTTCTTTTATTTGAGGTGTAATAAGAAAATTATCCCAATTAGTATCATAATTTTGAAACCATGTGATACATCCAGAAGTTGCTACTCATAGGTTGACCTCTGATCTAATTTGCATGTAACCTAAGTCATTTCTTCCCTGCTCATCTGGTTTAGTTGCAGTAATGCTTTATAGTTACATTTATGAACCACATTCATCGCATTATCATGGTAGAAAAAAACAAAACAACAAATTTGCATAAGATTTGGTAAAAAACGTGACAAAAAAGTGTAAGAATGGATACTTAAAGTTAGAGACAGTATACAGGAAGAATTGTATGCATTGTACACAAGTTGATGAGTAGATAAACATTTGAAAGATATTCATGAAATTGTTGAGCAGTCTGGGAGGTTCCTCAACCAGCAAAACTGGAATTTGAGTGACACACTTTGTCATAAAATGCTGATACTGGAAAATAGTAGTGGGTGGCAATTCTATCTTGACAACACAAATACCATTCATTACAACTTGTGCAGCAGTTTCTTCACAAGCAGAACATTCCATGAGTCTGCTAACCACACTATTCACCAGATCCCACTCAACGCTCCTTTTTTTCTCTTCCTAAAAATAGAAAATACTTAAAAAGAAATTGAGTTCAAGATGTTGAGAAGATACCATAGAATGCAACGAGTCAGATGTGCACTATTTCAGAAGATGACTTAGAAACATTCTCTGAGCAGTAGAAACAGTGCTGAGCTTAATGTGTGGCATTAGAGGGAGACTACTTAGAAGGTGGTAAACTTACAAACCTGGAAATCTTGAATTATTTTTTCCAATAAATCCAATTCTGATACTTTTTAATGATGTCTCATAAAGTTTGACATATCATTATGTCTGGTTACAAGTGAATACTAGTTGCTTTACAAATAAATTGTAGTCTATTCAGTGGTGAGTAATAGCTATTTATAGTAACCTACCCCAATCTGTTAGTACAACAGCCAACTTGTCATACAGCTGAAATAAAGAAAACGTCTTAAAGAAATGATGCTAATCATGAGAAGATTTCTGAAGATGTGATGATAAATAAGGATGCTATTTAAAATTATGAACAAATTGTAGCCGAAACATAGAGAACATAACCTGTTTTTATAATAAAGTGTCCAGATTTTTCTATAATTTACAAAAATTTTATAATTTTGCTCATCTCCATTGCGCTGTAAACATGAAGTGCCGTTGGTGAAAACTAAGGAGATGACTCAAACTATAAAATGAGGAGTAGAAGTCTTTTACATCAATTTCTTCATCAGGAAACAAAATGGAAGATGGAGACTAAATTATTATCAGTCTAAATTGCGTTATTGGAAGTATTAGTGTAGGACAGATTTTGGCTTGGAGAAAGCATGTTCTTTTTAAAAGTTTCTTAATATATTTTGAGTAGTAGTGGTCCTAAAATAGGGAAGAAGTGTTGGTAGAATTCTGATGTGAGCCCTTCAGGACCTGGTGACTTGCCATATTGTTTACTGAATTTGTTATGTCTGTGAGTATAATGTCTGCATCAAGAACTAGTTTTGCCTCGCTGTTGAGTTTTCTTGCGTATTTTGTGAAAACGTCCTGGATCTGCTTTCCTGTGTCTTTGCTTGTATATAATTCTTTGTAGTATACTGGTTTAGAAGACTGCAGAGTCTGTATACTGGTTTATAAGACTGCAGAGTCTGTATACTGGTTTAGAAGACTCAGCCGAGTCTGTATAAAACCAGTTTCTTCTACTCCACTTAATCTAAAAGTAATTGTGCATCCAATCTATTCTTGATGCATTAACTGACCCTGTTCCCACTATTCTGTGGAAATTGCATTTCAAGCATTCCCCACTTTATGACTAAAAAATATTTAATAATATCTTACTTACTTAGTCGCTCCTCTTCTACCGTATAATAATATCTAATCTGGATAATTCTTTAACTAATTTGTAGCTGTGCCCTCTTGTCCTTGTAGCCGGCTGTACTTAAAACAACTTGTTAGTCTAATTATCTTAAAAACATGTATTAAATCCCCTGGAATTATTCTCTTTTCTAGACACTGAAGGCCGGTTTTTCTTATGACTTAGAAATCCCACAATCAGTTTTGTGGCTTTTCTTTGTATACTTTCCAGTATGTTTATATTTTTTCTTCAATAAAGACTTCACACCTGAACACAGTGTGCCAATTTAGGTCTAACTAATTCTTTATACAGTTCGACTATATTAATATATAAAACAGGGGGATTGGTGTGTTTGTATATACTAACTTTCCCAAGTATTAGAATTGACACTGCATTGAGGACTGAGGATATCACTGTCGTCAGAAGGAAGCACTCACTGTCGGTCATGCCGGGGCAGTAGTCAATGTCAACAACCACACGGTACATAATTACACCGACAACACTAATGATCACAACAGCCATCTGTAGACAAAGTAGTAAATATTATGGGCATAGTAGAAGAGAGCATAAAGAGTTTGAATTAGAGTGAAATATGTATGAGATAGAATGATGTATGAGATAGAATGATGCATGAGTTAGAATGATGCATGAGATAGAATGATGTATGAGATAGAATGATGTATGAGATTGAATGATGCATGAGATAGAATGATGTATGAGATAGAATGATGCATGAGATAGAATGATGTATGAGATAGAATGATGCATGAGTTATCTGAAAGAGCAGATTTTATGTGACATTCATATGAGACTAAATTGTTTTGCTCTGTTCTGATCACAAGAATCGACTTCACTCCACTTCAGGTATACACAAAGATGTTCCGTTTCTTTCAGCAAATAGTAAAGGGTGTGGATGCTGATGATTCCTGTAGTCCATTGGTTGTACACCCACCGGCTTCATCCTCTCATTTGCACCAATCTGCTCAAACCTTGTTTGACTTCAAAGCCTAATTGGTGACATGTAAACTGAATGAAAGAATATCATGTAAAATCTGTGCAAAAATAGAGTTTGAATGAACTGAAATCAAATATCATATGCAGTATGAGATTGAATCGATCATTAATGGAACGTATGATAAACACCAGACTGATGTGGCATCTGGAACAAAAACGCATACTAATTCCACAGCAAGCAGGCTTTAGACAGCACAGATCCACTGAGGATCAGGTCATCCTCATAGCCCAGGAAATAGAAGATGCCTACCAGGAACAGAAACACATAGTAGCGGTTTGGGTGGACCTGGAAAAGGCATTTGACAAAGTCTGAAAAGATGGACAGAGTCAAGCTAAGAAGAAGTGAAGTTTGTGGGAAAATGTACAAGTGGATCAACCACTACCTCAAAAACAGAACGGCCAGAGTTCCAGTACAAGGGCAGATAAGCAAAAAGGTGACACTTGAGCAGGGAGTACCCCAAGGGGGAGTACTGTCACCCACACTCTTCCTGGTGTATATAAATGACATTACAGAGAATATACTGAGAAGAGTCCATAGCTCAATGTTTGCAGACAATCTGGCTATGTGGACCTCTAAAAAGAATCTCACCATAGCAAGAAATCGGTTGCAGCAGGCCCTAACATCGCTGGAAGAGTGGACGAACTCATGGCTGGTAAAAATAAACGAGGAAAAAACTACATGTACAATATTCTCGCTATCAATCAAACCCCAAAACACCAAATTAAACCTAAACGGTAAATACCTGCAGCCGAACGACAACCCAAACTACCTGGGAGTCACATTTGATCGGCGCATGACATGGAAAAGTCAGATCGAGAGAAACCGAGTGAGAGCCAGAGAAAGAATGGCAATCATGAGGAAACTTGCTGGCACAAGCTGGGGAGCAGACGAAAGTATACTAAAGAAACTGTACACTGGAAGAGTGAGACCAGTTCTCGAGTATGACATTGCGGCATGGACAACAGCAGCAAAGACGAACTTCGATAAAATTAGCAAACTCCAAAACCAAGCCATGAGAGTTATAACAGGAGGCATGAAGTCAACGCCAATTGTAGAACTTGAAAAGATTACAAAACTGCAATCCATGACCGACAGAAGAGACTGCAGAGCCCAGCTGCAATCAGAAAAACTCAGAAGACTGACTGACCATCCAATGCACCAGAGACTAAACAATTTCGGAAATTGGAAATTAAAGCGAAGAAACTTTGCAGAAATAGCTAAAACAAAGATGCACGAAAACCCCATGAACGCACTAACACCAAAGCCCATCCCTACTGTACGAAAACCTACCTGGAGGCAGCATATATTTCCAGAGGTGGTAGAAAATATACCAGGTATTGGAAATAAAAACTGCCAGTCTGAAAAAGAAAGAAGAGATACTACCCTGAGTTATATACCGGAAAACTATCCAAGCATGGACTGGACCCATGCATACACCGACGGTTCCGTAACAAATACAACACAGAACGGAGGGGCAGGAGCATTTCTGAACCTACCAAATGGCAGAAAAATAACACTGTCATTCGCTACTAGAAAATACACAAGCAATTTCAGAGCGGAGGCAGAGGCACTGAGGGCGGCAGTGGAAGAAATGGTGACAGGTAAAAAGAATGAAAGCCACATACTCCTGCTTACAGATGCTCTGGCCGTAGTCACAGCACTAAAAAGCCAGAAAAATACTGAACTTAATGATTTAAGAGCAGTACTCTGCCAACTATGCCAGCAGTCTGCACCAAAAAGGGTAGTCGTGCAGGGGGTTCCATCTCACTGCAACATCCAAGGCAACGAGGAGGCAGACAGACAACATCCAAGGCAACGAGGAGGCAGACAGACTGGCAAAAGAAGGTGCAAAACTACCACAACCAGATACTAGTATGACATACGAAGAGTCAAAACGGCTTATTAGAGCTAGATACATGACCAAATGGGAAACCGAACATACTGGCTACACCAAAAACGATGCCTATTACCAGCTGAACAGAAGAGAGCAGGTCGTGGTCTTCAAACTTCGCACTGGTCACAATAGACTGAGGTTCCACCTATTCAACAAATTGAAGATAGGCGGCACCGACGAATGTCCGTGTGGTACCGGGAAAATGACCGCTGAGCATTTGCTGCAAAACTGCCCGACATACGAGGATCAGAGAGAGCAGATGTGGCCATCACCAGTGGCAACACTAGACAAGCTCTATGGCAGTGTCGACAGCCTCAGGATGACCGCCGCGTTTTTCGAAAAAATAATGGTTACTGTCTGACTGCGTACGAAGAAGAAGAAGAAGAAGAAGAATCGATCATTAGTGAACTAAAAAAAAAGAGGATATCATGGTATTTGTATAAGGTACATTGATAATTAATGAATTGATAGAGAAATGACATCTGGACAAAATGAATGGAGCTTGTCAGAATTGAAAGAAAGAATATAATGTGATATTGATTTATTTTGTTTGCGACCGCCTTAATTTCTCTATTCCCAAAGGCGATGTGCGTTGCACTGTGGTTTTTATTTTGCGCCTGTCAACCCAATGCATTCGACTTCAGCATGCATTTTATGTGAGGGTCTGCTTCCTCGTGCATTTTCTAAGGGTTTGGTTCCCCGGGGTAACGGCACGTGCTGTGATGGAGATCGAACCCAGCAACTTCGGATTGTGAGCCATGTTATTTAATCACTAGCCCACGCTGTCCCCAATGATATTTATATAAGATTAAACGGACAATGACTGATCTAAATGAGAGAATATCATGTGATATTTATATAAGATTAAGAAATTTGAATGAGATTGAATAGAGCATAAGTGAGCTGTAACAGAAGATACGATGTGAAATATATATGAGATTTCCTCAACTGGATCATGTAAGCCTTTACTGGGAAAGAAATAATAGGACTACTATATGCCCATGCATGTCATAAAACGTTGAGTTAAGAGGGCTGTGCATGGGGTTAGCAACTATAGGATATAAAACAAAATTGCTACAGAAACATCTACCGCAAGAACACCCAATATGCTTTATAGGCTTCCTGCACGTAGATGTCAACAGTGGTGGCTCTATGCTTCATAAGAAGCAAAATGGAGAAGAAGAAGAATATATTAGATTAAATGTGAACCAGAAACAAGGATATCATGTAAGGAACAAAAGAACATTTTAAATTTGAAAAAGAACAAACAATATACGAGGCGTGTAAACATTTTTCTTTTTTTTTTTTTTTTTTGGCGTTCACCTGGCGTGTTCAAATGAAACCAAACCTAACTGCACCAAGTCAGTGAGTGACCAATTTTGGCCAAAAAATAAAAAATTAGATTAACAGTTAAAGTATAATAATCATGAGGGAGTTATAATATTACAGAACTGACCATAACAATTAGCACAGAACATGAGGTAGTGAACTTTAGAAACTGCCGCTGGAATGGGTAGAACCAGTTGTCTTCTTGAGTAACTGGGTCCTAAAAATAAATTAAGTATATTGAATATCTTAATTAATATTCAAAGAAAATTTTATGAAAACTTTAAGAAAACTTTAATGATTTTGTTATTGCTTATTACAGATGATTGATTTACTATGCATTTCTTCTTCTTCTTCTGCATTCATTCTCAATCTCCCGCTACCAAGTCCTGAACAGGGCTTTGTAAGTAGCAGTATGTAGTTCAGAGAACAGAATGTGCTTGACTGCGATATTTGCACCTTTTTTGCATCCGTCTTCTGCAGTATGATGTATTAAGTATCAAGATACTGAGCAATGCATGAGCTGTAGTGGTCAGCGACCCATAGCTAACGCTAGGGCCAGCGAACCAGAGCTGCTAAGACCCCTTCTACACCTCCAAGCGGTGATCCTAGATAACATTCTGTAACAGAGCAGACTGGCTAGGGAAAAGGGATCGAAGAGGGAATGCTAACCCGGTACTCAAAAAATGTAATGCTGAAGTCGGATGGGTTGGACCGAAAAGTGCAAATGTCGTAGTCACGCTGTAAACTACGACACAACGCATTCCGTTCCCTAGACTACATTCTGCTACTTGCATAGCCTTGTTCAGGGCTTATTAGCGGGAGATTAAGAACAAAAGAAGCCAAGCCAAGTATCCTATTGTGATTATTTCAGTTATCGTACATGAAAATGTAGTCTGTGATTTTTGGTCTTTTGCCATTATTAAACTTCTTTCTCCTTCTTTATTCCTCTCCATTTCACTTCGTATGAAGCAAAGAGTATAGATTAAATATTGTATTTTACTGCAGCTCCTCTGGAATTTACTAAACTAGAATAAAAATATACAATCTCCAAGTAGAATTTTGTTGAGTCCGATAACAAAACAGGGCCGAAGATGCAGCAGTGAATGAGCTTAAAGCAGCTACCGACTCATAGATGGCTGCTTACATTAAGGTCAGTGGCTCTTGAAACAGGCCGCACTAGTCACTAGTGTAGTCTGGCTAAGTGATAGGTATTGCAGAGGGAAGGCAAGCCCAGTACCAAAAAAGCATGCTGAAATCAGATGTGTTAGATCGAAAGGTACAGATATCACAACCTTGCTGTAAACTATGAAAGAACGTCACATCCTGTTCAGGACGAATACAGCAGAAGAAGAAGATAACAAAACAGCTACCCTGTTAAAATCACATAGATGTAGAGGGAATATAGTGAATTTGTATATACTATACATTAAATATTAATGACATTAGATTAAGATTTCACATTATTTTCCAATTCATCACTGTAAGGGATTTGAATAAAAAAATTAAAAAAACTGACTCTCTTGACAAAACATAATTTATAAATAAATTGAAATTGTATTTAACTGATTTTCAAAATGATGGGGTAACTTTCAACAAGTCTCCTACCTTTTTAACTTTAGTACCATAAAATTGAGGTCTGTCAGGCTCATTGGCTTCAAACATGTCCACGTCCCACTCATATGCCAATGTTGCTCGTTCTCTTTTCCAGACTTCCAAAAAGATAGTTCCTGAAATAATTTTTGCTACACTGTAAGTAAATATTTTTTATTATAAAAGTGCAGATCCCATCTCTGATGTGAGCTGGATGTAGCCAGGAGGAGAGTTTCCTGCTTGGCGGGCTAGGCTCGAGCAGTTTATTACTCTACTATGGAGGGTGGTTAACTGATGTGCAAGTCCATCTTAATAGACTCAAACACTAGAAAAAAGTAGACCTGCAGCCTATTAGGCGCCATCTATGCTGCTCTTAACAAACCACCTAACCATGGCCGGTGTTATGCCATGTCACACAGTTAGTCGCCTCCTACAACATGCTCTCTGTGGGGCAGTGGTGCTATTCTTGTCCTTGTCATAGACATAGAACCCGGCAAACCACTCAGTAATACAAATAGAAATGACAATTTATTTCCTGTAAGATCATCAAATGTTTTAATAATAAAAGAGTAAGAAATACATGGGAAGTTATAACAACCAGTATTTTACTAACAGTTCCTTCTCTTCGGCATTCATCAAGGAAAGGATGTTGTGTCGTAGTTTTTAGTGACACTGTAATACCTCTCGGCCCAACACATTCGATTTCAGGTGCCTTTTTTTGGTAATGGTATGCCTTCCCACTATTATCTCTATTCTCTAAGACAGACTACACTTGTGCAGTCTGTTTTCAGATTCGCTACTTGTAGGTAAAATAGGGTTTTGATCAGCTCTGGTTTGCTGATCCTAATGCAAGCAGTCAATTATAAATCGCTAGCTGCTGCCAGCTCATTGATTGTGCTGCATCTTTGGCCCCCAACAACAGTTCAATAACACAAGACTTACCCCAACAGCAAATGAAAAGAGCAAAGAAAGGTGTAACATCATTATCAAATGCTTTCTTTATATCTCCTAGAACATCTTTCAATGTGGCTACCAGACTGAAAAGGATCAAACAACATTTTACATGAAACGTTGATGGGCATTATTGCATTAATTGTGTTACACAGTTTTTATCATTGAGGCATGTTCAAATGGAACCAGACCTAACTGCACCAAGTGAACATACATACAATGCACATGATGACATCACCTCTGATGTAAACAGTGAATACCTACTGTCAAGTTTGCAAAATTTTATTATCCTCTAACTCATAATTTCCATTGACAACATGGCAGGTGTGATACGGAATCCGTCCAGAGTTGATCAGCAAGCGGTGATTCAGTTTCTAACAACTAAAGGATATCAACCAGTTGACATTCATCGCAGAATGCAGGCAGTGTATGGTGACAAAAGTGTGTCGAAGACAACAGTGAAGAAATGGACAATGATGTTTAAAGAAGGATGTGAATTAACGAAAGACCTCTCGAGACCAGGTCAGGTGTATATTGTTGCATCAGAAGATGCCATCACCAAAGTTGATGCAACTATTCGGGTGGACCGTTGCCGGAGCTTACGTTCACCATACATACCTGTTGGTATGTGCTGTTTACATCAGAAGTGACGTCATCATGGGCATCGTATGTATGTTCACTTGGTGCAGTTAGGTCCGGTTTCATTTGAACACCCCTCGTATGTTTGCTATCCAACTTATCAAACAGAAGTTAATCTAGTGGTAGATCATTCGCTTTTCATGATAAAGGTATGGGGTTTAACTCCTATTACGGGTACGCTAAGGTTGACTCAGGTGTAAGTGGAGCGTATAGCTCCTAATTTCTCCAAGACTTCCTTATTTTCTTTTTTTCTTTCATGAAATGCGTCTCATTCTTCTATATATACACATTTCAACGGCATCAAAACTTTCCTCTCCAGCTGTTTGTTAATTGTCTACATTTCTTCACCATACAGTAATGACCAGTACATACAACACCTAATTGCACTCATTTTGAATATGTAAATTATTAGTTTGGATGTAAATATATGACCCATGCTGGTGAAAATAGCCTTGGACATACTTATTGCTTTCCTAATTTTATTTTACATCTTCCATCCACCATTATTATAAGGTTTCGTCACTTGTAACGATATTAGCTGAAAATTCTCTCCATCAGCATTGAAAAGCTCCAACAAATCAGAAGAAATTGTTTTCCTCTGCAATCGGTGGACCATTTGTGAGACTTCGAGGAAACCTTAGAAAATCAGAGAGTTTTTATAACTGCATTTGTACTACCAATGCTGATTGACAGCTGTAAGGCCAGTTGTTGAGTGGTGATTCGGCTATCAGTAAAAATAATGCCCTCAGCACTTTTCAACATTTCTTTGTTGGAGGCTGTGACAGGATGTGTGGCCAATCAAGCATCTCCGTATCTACACTTCCTGATTCTTTTATGCTCTGAATCCAGCAACTAACTGTACTCTTGTCGACTACAAAACTTGTGTACACATCATATAGACGCCTGTGAATGTTCACAACCGTTTCCTTCTATGCAACAAGAAATTCTATCACAATTTTCTGTTTATAACACAAGTTGCTAACATGCTCCATTTCAATGGTTTAGTGCAGTGGTATTATTTGACCGATTGTGGTACAATTTGGTACACACAATTGACACATGTGAGATTTGAAGTGTGCAAAATGTCATGCTTCTATTTTCATTATTAGCTGAGGAAAACAATGTGGTGCATTACTTTCTGAATACTCCTCTAATTTTTCGAGATAAGAGAAGCTTCTGGCATGTTCTAGTCCCTGTTAATTTGTTCTTACCCTTAGAGCAAATCTTGTGTCTACTTTACTAATTATCCTATTTTTATTTTCTCAATGTCCAAATCAATTTACTTGACTTTTGTTCTTTACTTGAATCACCAATTTCTCTAATTCTTGTTCACTTTCAGCAAACAGAATTGTGTAATTTGGGAGATTTTTATTATTATATTTATTTATTTTCAGTCCATTTGTGTTGTTAGAGAAGATATGTTTAATATTTTTTGGCACACAAAAATCTGTTGGTGACTTGCCAGGTCAATTCTAGTACCTGTTACCAACAGTTAGGTTGGTAGCCCCAGGAATATTTGGTTGCCTTTTTTGGAGACTGGTGGTGGTGGAAGCATAAATTAGAGAAAGGTAGACCTGCGGCCTGTCAAGCACCATCTATGCTGCTTGCATACACAACTTACACAGTTCCCTTTTTGCAACGTATTCTTTGTTGGGCGAGAATCCCTAAAATAATTATAGTAGATTTTTACCTTCAGCTGCTGTTAAGCCTGCTTCTTTCATTTTCCAACTGCCAAGGGATTTTTAACGCACCAATGCACATGGATGTACGATCTCACTACTCAGAGATGGATGAAATTTTTACCTGATGATACACGTGAAAAAAATGTTGGTCTGCACCGTGATTTGAACCCGCTACCTCCAGCACCCGAGACGAACACCTTACCTCGAGACCACTGGGTTCCCAATTTTTATTTTTGACACTCCACTAATAATAAGTCTTTGCATTTCCTCTATATGTTTTAATATTTCTTCTGTATAAATATTCAACAGACATATTATTGCTAGAAATATGCATGTCTTATCAGTAACAAAAATGATAACACATTGTTTTGTAAAAACACAAGAACACATTGTTTTGTAAAAACACAAGAACACATTGCACAAATCAAAACCTACCTTGTTGAATTCTTTGTTTCAAGTGTTTCCTCAATACTGTATAAGAGAAATATTGTCTATAAATTAGTATAAAGCCTGCATCTACTCACGATAAAATGACTGCAGGAAATACAAATTAGACATGAAATTTATGTTTCATATCAAAACCAAAAGTCGTTAATTTGTTATCAAGTACAAAAACAATATGAAATAACTTGTGGCTATTATCTTCTTTTTTCTTTTTTTCGCTTATCCTGTTATACCTTTCAGCATCAGGTTATGAACAGATCTCTAGAACGAACCCGTCTGTGTGTCTCACGCACAGTAGCATTTACTGTCTAAGATATTTCTGTCACCTTTTTCATGGTCTGCCTTTGAATCCGTTGTATCTAAATAGCAATGCTTGTTGGGCTGTGCTGTGTGGTTGTAGTCTTGTTACATGGCCAAACCATTTACAGTTGCTGTCTTTTAATGTAGTCCAATACTGGTGTTGTTCTCACTAGTCTCCTGATGATCATGTCTTCCTTGTTACACCAAAATATTTTGCAGACATTTCATTTTTGTTGTTATGATGTAGCGTTTTTCATTTTTGTTATGATGTAGCGTTTTTCATTTTTGTTGTTATGATGTAGCGTTTTTCATTTTTGTTGTTATGATGTAGTGTTTTTCATTTTTGTTGTTATGATGTAGCGTTTTTCATTTTTGTTGTTATGATGTAGCGTTTTTCATTTTTGTTGTTATGATGTAGCGTTTTTCATTTTTGTTGTTATGATGTAGCGTTTTTCATTTTTGTTGTTAGGATGTAGCGTTTTTCATTTGATGTTAGTGTCCAGTTCTGACATTGGTAGCATAGTGCCTGGACGAAGATCATGTTGTATAATGCTTTTTTGGTAGTTATTGTCCCGTGCTTGCAATTAATATTGAAGTTAATTGTCCAACGATCTGATTTGCCATATTGCTTCCTTGTTGGATTTTCGCGGTGATTCATCCGTTTGCTGACAACATGATCCCTAAGCATGAGAAATATTTCACCTGTTTGATTTGCTGTTTTTTAATGGTGATATCGATGTCTCCGGCTATTCTAGATATTTTAATGACCTCAGTTTTTCTACATTGATTTTCATGCTGTATACTATACATACTGTATTTAGTTTATCAATTTGTTGCTGCATTTGTAGTTGTGAAGTTGCTATGACTACTTGATCATCAGCAAAAAGAAGTTCATTTAAGAGTTCATCAATGTTGCTACCTTCATTTTTATTTTTTTTATTTTTTCACTAAGCCTCTTTAACGGCCATTATCATTACTATATATTACATATTTTTACATGTTCAGAATTCACCAGAATTCTTAATTGTTGTTGTTCTTCTTCTTGTTTGCCATGTTTTTTCTTGTTACGTCTACATGTGAAGTCCAGTTCTCGAGATAAAGGTTGCTGTAGTGAAGAGTTCTTCAGGATTTCTAAACAACTTTGTGTGGATATCAGTCTCCATGGGCCAGTGCTCAGTTCGCAATTGACTAAACATATAACAATCTTGCTGGTCAATTGTTCTATGTGGAGCTAAATATTCACCAGGATTCTCAATTGTTCTATGTGAAGCTAAGAGCTATTTCTGTTGTTCATCAAATCATTTATTTTTTGTCCATTGTCTTTGTTAGGATATTAGTTCTTTGGATTGCTCTTTGGTAATGTTTTCTTGGTGCCCTTTCTCCTTAACTTAACTTAATGTCTTTATACTGGTTTAGAAAACTCTGCAGAGTCCGTATACAACCAGTTTAATTTATAATACTTTGCTCTAAAAGCAAAATTAGACGGATACTCCAGTATTTTTCTTCACTTTGGGTTAAAGCAAACTGCATATTTGATATTGAGGCTATATTCCCCAGTGTGGATCCCAAGGAGTAAAGAATAGGATGTAGACTTTCATGCATGTCATAAAGAATGACAGACTGCTAGAGTTTAAAAAAGCCAAAGGTGATTTAAAAGCTAAGAAAAGGATAAAGCTTCAATGAATATCATCACACTGTGGCGTACCAGGAAACAAGAGAGCAGACAGGTTAGCGAAAGAGAGAGCAAAATGAGAACATAAAGAACAAACAATCAGCTTTTAGTAAAAGAAGACACTTATCCAAGACATATGAAAGGTCAACCAAACAAGAGACAACTATCACTGTTTTGATTGAGTGAAGCAAGTCATCCTGTTCCACATGAGAATGAGACATAACAGACTAAATGGCTACTTACTGTTTAATATATAACCATAAGTATTATAAAGATTTATATATTTAAACATAGAAGCATTGTGTACAAATAAACTGAAAACAAATAATCCCAAATGTTAACTGTTTTTTTTTTACATTTGATATCACTATTTATTGTTTTATTGACTTGATTTATTGTTTTTTTTTTTAACTTCATATTATAGGATCCAAGATCAAGATGCTGAGCAGTGCATGAGCTGTCAGTTACTCACCGAATTAGAAGCATACCATCAGTTTATCAATGAATAAGAAAAAGACTGAATGTTACAGCTGGTCATGCTGTTGTAATGATATAATAATAACTTTACAATTACGATTATGAAGATAAATTATAACATCAGAATTATCAAGTGATGATGGTGGGTAATGTTTGCAGAAGATAAATACAGAAATCTATTATACCTTTACAGAAATCTATTATACCTTTACAGAAATCTATTATACCTTTCATATAAACCATAAAAGAAAACACAAAGTCCAAAAAGCATGGGTATCCACAAGGATGTTATGAGCATTCCTGTCCAGGCAAAATAAAATGCAATCTTTTCACCAAAGTAGTCTCTGATGTGCCACAATGGCTGAAACTTAAAAAACTTTGTCCATTTCTCATCCAAATCCATTCGAGGATCGACTTCAGAAGATTTAATTGGCCCGTCTACTTCTGTAAAGTAGTCAGACAACATATGTTCTTTCTGTTGAGACTTTGCAGAGTCATCATGGAGGACAAATGAATCTGCGTAAGCTTCTTTCAACAACAAATATGGCAGCCCTGTAAAAAGATTTTGGTTAATAAGGTCCTGACAAGAAATAATGAACTAATTAAAAGTCCTCTCATTACATCAAGATAGTCAATCAAGTTTAGGTATGAAATCATGACAGACAGTGTATGATTTTTTTTAAAGCTTATGAAGTCATTTTAATGGGGAGGAAGACTAACGTCTGGTAAGGTAAAATATATTGATTCGACATGTTAGTCAGGGTCAGGCAAAACATACTGGCAAAGACCCTCACCTCTGCTTCCAAGTAACCCTCTCTGGAAACGGGCTGTTTTCATGACAACCTGGCTAAGCAGGTGAGGGATCGACGTGATCCCCGTAGTAGTGAGTGACACACAAATGAAGCCAAGCATAGCACAGGTGCCTGAAGGACCCCAGTCCACCTTCATCAGCACACTTGGGATGTGAGGAAAGCGACTCACCGCTTAGCGTTCTTTTCAGGGCACACAAAAGGGTAATCAACTCATTTTCTCTATTAGTCACTCACATATTCACTCACTCACTCATGCACACACTCATTGACACACATGTACATATTTATACATATATATGATTGAGTTCCATGGAGCAAACATTTTCAGATGCTGCAATAGATAGGCATAGGCAAAGGGCGCCGTCCATCGAGACGATGATGGCATAATTAATTTTGCTAACGCTATTTTTAGCAAGGATTAACTGCGCTACTTTTTATCCTCACTCTCTCGTCTCTTGTCGCCCGACCCCAGTGGCAAGTCAAGGACAAGACGACTAGGGGGGGGGGGGGGACTACAAGATGCAAGGGACTCCGCATCAAGTACCCGTGAAAAAGACGGCAGAGCCCAGAGTTGATCCTACACCACCTGATCACGAGGCTAACCACTTCGCCACAGAATCACGGAATAGGCATAGAGAGATCAATCATTAGGTTAATCCAGAACTGTATGAAAATCAAGAGCTGATTATTTTAATCAAAGAAGAACTTACAGAGCCATTTACAGTAAAACAGGGTGTACGACAGGGTTGCTTTCTTTCACCGAGTCTCTATAATGCCCATTTTAAGATGATGCTGGAAGTTGTTGTTCATGGTTGTAATAGGGGTTTCAAAGTCAATGGTATGAAAGTCAATGCCATCAAATATGCCGATGGCCAAGCCATAGTAGCAGTGTCAGTAGCAGTGTTACAAATGCTACTTAATCAAATTAACAGCACAATCAAAGAAAATGGCATCAAAATAAACACATTGAAGACAGAATGGTAATAGCCAAACAACATAGGTTAATGAATATTACCATCAATGGCAAAATAATCGAACAAGTACAGAAGTTTACATGTTTAGGGCAAACCACAACAGAATAAAAGTGAAAACCAAAAATTACTAACCTCAAAGAATATCAGGAAAGAACTGTTGAAAACAGTAATCACCACTCATATACTGCTAATTGCACTATATAGCGCTTGACAGAATTTGAAATATGGTGCTACCATAGAATGGAAAGAGTGACTTGGACAGAAAAGAAGATCCAATAACAATGTGCTCACTGAAGTAGGTGCACAAAGACAAATATTGAAATTGATACAGAAAAAAAAATTGAGTCAGCTGGGCCACATTATGAGACATGAAAGTCTTCTTCAGTAGAGCGCAAGATTGAAGGGAAGAAAGGAAGGAGGTAACTAAGACTCAATTTTACATCTCAGACATGCAGGGACATTAAAGTACAAGTCTATGCTGAAAGAAAGAGAGCTGCTGAGGATATGGTCAAATGAAGAGACATTCTCACACAATCTTACAATCCGTCTCAGGACTGTTCAGCCAGAGGATAATGATATTTATATTTATCATTTTATTTAGTGACTATATTTTACCTAGGGAGGATTGTGCATATACATGCAATTGAGTGTGCAGATATACCAGTGATTGGCCTGTTGTGTCTTTGCAGGATGTGTTAGAAACCACCTCCTTTTGGCCTTCATGCAAACTATGTTGGGTACAAATTATTACGGCTGACAGGCTGGGCCTTACTAAAGTCAAGTAACCCAAATCATTACTGCCGCAGGGGTGTGAAGTGTTAGCAATCTCACATTTCAAAAGTTTGGCTATATGAGGGTAGCCATCTCCTCTACCTGGCTGCTTTTACTACCTGGACTGAGTTGGTACCCATTTAAGGCTGGGTCGACCGGGAGCCGTTGCGGTCTGGCAAAACGTTTCCGCCTCAACTGGGGAATGAACCCAGGACCACTCAGATGCAAAGCGAGCTTGCTAACAACTGCGCCACGCAGCTCCCATGAGCCTTATTAAGACTAGTAAAACTTATAAAACATTGAATACTGAACTTAATGATTTAAGAGCAGTACTCTGTCAACTATGCCAGCAGTCCGCACCAAAACGAGTAGTGGTACAGCGGGTTCCATCCCACTGTAACATCCAAGGCAACGAGGAGGCAGACAGACTGGCAAAAGAAGGTGCAAGACTACCACAACCAGATTCTAGTGTGACCTACGAAGAGTCCAAAAGGCTTATTAGGGTCAGATACATGGCCAAATGGGAAACAGAACATACTGGCTACACCAAAAACGATGCCTATTACTAGTTGAACAGAAGAGAGCAGGTCGTGGTCTTCAGACTCCGCACAGGCCACAACAGACTGAGGTACCACCTATTCAATGGCACTGACGAATGCACTTGTGGTACCGGGAAAAGTTTCGCTGAACATCTGCTGCAAAACTGTCCGACATACGAGAACCAGAGGAAGCACATGTGGCCATCACCAGTGGCAACACTAGACAAGCTCTATGGCAGTGTCGACAGCCTCAGGATGACCACTGCTTTCTTCGAAAAAATACAGGTTGACGTTTTACAGCGTACGAAGAAGAAGAAGAAGAAGAAGAATAATAAAACATTTGTACTATTTGTACTTTCACCATCCATAGAATCAATATAGTCTATATTTATCAGATTAAACTGCAAACAATCAACAAATTGATTTTAACAATAAATTCCTGCTGATATTTTTAAAGGATATAACTAATAATGTCCAAATCTAAATTTGAATTAATTGTATTTTAAAAAATAGTTCAAAGGATTTTCTTTATTTTTATCATTTTTGGGTAAAAGTTAACTCACCTTTCTTTTTCATAGATGAGTTATTTCTCTGATCGATAGCATGGCCAGTTTTTCTGGATTGACAGCAGAAGAAGATATTTTTACATATTTCAGAACAAAAGTGCTCCTGATTCTCATTTTCTTCTTCACTGTTTAAAGCGTCCTCATCCATTTCTTTTGCTGTTCTAATATCCAGATTAATAAGTATGTGGTTTACCTGAAAATCAATCACTTTAATGTGTTTTTATTTGATCATTCTTAAACTGACAGATGGTTTCCAAATTCAGATAATGCATGAAAAACGGGATAATTCTATCTAATGTTTTTTTTAAATGTCAGTATGTATTGTTGTAAAAATAATGTTTGTATGTGTCAATCTCAAAATCCTGGTATTCAGTCAGGCATGTGTGGCTGATGCCAGGTAGCCAAATGTTGAGTAAACTCATTTTGCCTTGGTGTACCATGTTGGGACCAGGGCCTCCTTCAGGCCATCTCTCAACCTCGGTTATCCGGAAGGGCCATTACGACATCACTTTATGTGTTCATCTATAATTCAGCATGCACACCACATGGATGGTCCATCTCTATTTTTGTAATAGCGCGACATCTATAATGCCAGTGAAAGAAGTTTGATGTCTGATCTCTGCATTGCGGATTTGGTCTTGAATGGTTATCTTCAATGTTCTTCGCTCCATCGCTTGTTGGGCAGCACAAAGTCTATCTGCATCATCTTTCCATAGATTCCATACCTCGCAACCATATACCATGGCTGGAATAATAACCACAATGCTGAAGGTGTGAGCCCTAGCATTGTCATTTTGCATTTGTTGCAGTATGGGTTTAATACAGTTGAAGCTGAGCCAGCCCACTGTTATCTAATCAATCAAGCTTTTAGAAGGTCATTGTGAAAGTCAAATTATAAATTTTGATTGCAGACAGCTATTTCTATGCTATCAAAAGCCTTCTCATAGTCCACGAACACAAGACGTAAAGGCTTATGTACTTCATACCATTCATTTTCATTAGCACTTTCCGTCTTGTCAGATGATAGTAATTGAGCTCGGAAAAAAAGGTCTTTAACTACAGTCTATGATGGTAACTAATGTGGCTCATAAGACCAATTTGAGCAGAGAAGCGTCTTCCATAGTGTGTGCAAGGAAAGTAAGGACTGTTTGCGGCATCACATGGTGTGGCTTGTCTTCTCAAATGCTGAGTCTTTAGCCTATCAGCAATCAGTATCTCCTTTGTCTGTATTCCGTGCTTAATCATGCCCCTCCATGTAACACGATCCATGTCATCCTGTTCCCATGATTCCAAATCAATGCCTGCATCATTCATATCCCACTTGCATACATCCTTGTACCGAAGTAGTGGCCTTCCTCAAGACCTTCATAAACCTCCTCCCTTAATTGGTTGACTGTGTGAATGTGACCAGTAGTTAAGATGTTTTTCTTGAAACCTGCCTGCTCTTATGTTTTGTTCTCATCTAGTAGCCTCTCTTTGTGGATTGTATGTCAGTATTTTTTATTGCAAAACTAATATTTGTATGTCAGTATATATAACCACAGGAATAATATCTGTATGGGTCAATATGTAAGATTCTAGAATTAATATTTGTATGTCAGTATGTAAGATTCTAGAACTAATGTTTGTATGTCAGTATGTAAGATTCTAGAACTAATGTTTGTATGTCAGTATGTAAGATTCTAGAACTAATGTTTGTATGTCAGTATGTAAGATTCTAGAACTAATGTTTGTATGTCAGTATGTAAGATTCTAGAACTAATGTGTGAATATCGGTAGGTATGCATGTAAAACTAATGCATGTATGTCAGATTGTTAACATTTCTGTAAGGTTAACATCTGAAGACTAGAAACATTGTATAATTTATTGACTATATAGTCTACAAACAATACAATAATTTATTGACTATATAGTCTACAAACAATACATTTTTAATTATTTGTTCAATTTTGAAAATATGCTACTGGTCTTATTTATATGTGCACACCCAGCCTGTATTGTAGATGGCTTCAATCAAAATTTATCATTTGACTCTCACAATGACCTTCTAAAAGCATGAATGACTAGATAATTTCATAAATTAAAAATACTAGCTGATTCTTTTTTAACTAGCTCACTGCATAGAGTCGATTAATTACCTAGCAAATTGTATTATAATGCTATAGTGCTGACATATTTTCTTGAACAGTTGTCATTCTTATATATATATATATATGTTTCATGATAGCAAGTATTAAAAATGTATAAATATATCTGTACTGCCTAATGGCAGTTTTAAATTGCAAGAATAAATAAATTCAGTTGTCCAAAGTATTCCGAAGGGAAAGAGTTAATATTCTTAAAGTATATTATTTTAATTTGTTTTTCTATCTCAGGTATAAAATGCTTGACAAGAAATATTACCATTTTAATTGGGTTATCCGTAATTTTGATTTAAAAACAAAATGGTTTCATTAAATAAATTTAGTATTTTGTTACACAATCTTCCTTACATATCAATTCCTTTATGAACAAGTTGTACAGTTAATAAAATATATTTAATATCGATAATGTGAAATAAAATATTACTCAACAGATTCAAGCTTCAATTTTAAATTTCATCCCTGCCAACTCTTCAGCAGGGATAGTTATGACATACGTGGACAGCAGAAATATAGACTTAGATCATTTCAGAGACTTCCGTGGATTTAATGTCTTTGCCATTGTAAGGTTCACTGCAATGAAAAAGCTGATATGCTGACTTTTGAAAGCCCCCCCCCCCCCCCCCAATCCCCCTCTACTGTGCCTGCTATTCTCAGGGTCACAGCAGTAAAAACGCTGATATGCTGATTTTGAAAGACCTCTCAGTGTGGATATTAGATATGGATAATTAAAAAATAAATAAATGCCTCTTTTCCAATGATGCTATGGCAATCAATGAATCAGCAACTGAATTTGAGAGCTGAATCAAACAGGAAGGAGCACTTGCAAGGACGGATCAAGAATATGTTAAACCAGCAAGTTGCAGGAACGATCATTATCCTTTGCCATCTCATGAAACAGATTGAACAACTATGGGTTTGCATGAAGTGCAGCAATGTTGGCTCCGCTAAAATAACTCAATATGGCTGAATATAAGTAACAAAAATTAACATCAGGTTAGGTCAGGTTAGATCAGGTCATCCCGTAACCGGTGAGGTCGCTGGAGCACACACGGAGACACCCCCACAATCCCACGCCATCCCTCTCTGTCAGCGGTCGCAGTCTGTGCCTTCTCTGGTCGGAGATTGGTCCATTCTATTGTGTTGTCCTTCCACCTCTTTTTGGGATGACCTCTTTGTCGTCTGCCTTGCACCTTTCTGCGCACGATCATATTTGCAAGACCATTTGATCTCGTTATGTACCTGTACTAAGCGTAACACAAATTAACATAAATTAATTAATCAACATAAATCACCAGTAAGGATCTTATTGATGGCCGGAAGAAATGTGTTGGGTCCTCATGGTGCTCAAACTTATCAATCTTGTCCACAGCGAAAGGCCCACTGATAAAGTCTGCCACTGTCAGAGATATTTATGCAATTAAGACACAAACAATTAAAGAGTTTATTTAAATATATCATATGCTTTGTAAACTTATTTACTTAATTGCTTCTCTTCTACCCTAGGGGGTTGAGGTTTGTCTTAAAGAGCGCTGGACCTTGCTATCTGCTGCCTTCCCTAGCAGTCATGTATCCATTTACAGCTGGACATACTGGAGTAATTCACAACTGAAGGAAACCTGTTCCATAAGCTATGAAAGAGAAGTGCTCTAACTGACTTGCAATGCAGACATTTAATATACAGACATAATACGAGGCGTGTTCAAATGAAACCGGACCTAACTGCATCAAGTGAACATACGTACAATGCGTATGATGTCACTTCTGATGTAAACAGCACATACCAACCGTCAAGTTTGCACTATTTCCTTATCCTCTGACTCAAAGTTTCCTAAGCAGACCATTGTAAACATGGCGGGTTAGAAACGGAATCCGTTCAGAGTTGATCAGCAAGTGGTGATTCTTTTTTTAAAAGTTCAAGGA
The DNA here is from genome assembly GCA_036924085.1 of Ariolimax columbianus. Taxonomy (NCBI): domain Eukaryota; kingdom Metazoa; phylum Mollusca; class Gastropoda; order Stylommatophora; family Arionidae; genus Ariolimax; species Ariolimax columbianus. The sequence continues at coordinate 70,732,214 of JAVGWX010000018.1, read as the reverse complement.
TGTCAACCAGTTGACATTCATTGCAAAATGCAGGCAGTGTATGGTGACAAAAGTGTGGCAAACGTAAGCTCCGGTGATGTTCCACCCGAATTACTGCATCAATCTTGAAGATCGCATCTTCTGACGCAACAATATGTGCCTGACCTGATCTCGGAAGATCTTTCGTTAACTCACGCTCTTCTTTAAACATCATTGCCCAGTTCTTCACTGTTGTATTCTACACACTTTTGTTACCATACACTGCTTGCATTCTGCGATGAATGTCAACTGGTCAACATCCTTTAGTTGTTAGAAACCGATTCATCACTTGCTGATCAACTCTGGATGGATTCCGTATCACACCCGTCATGTTTTCAATGGTCTGCTAAGAAAACTATGAGTAGGAGGATAATGAAATTTTGCAAACTTGACGGTTGGTATGTGCTGTTTACATCAGAAGTGACATCATCATGTGCATCGTACATGTGTTCACTTGGTGCAGTTAGGTCCAGTTTCATTTGAACATGCCTCGTAATATGGAAAAAAACAGATGAACTATAGAAGACCTTATAGACTTGGCCCTGGCCACACAATATACTGTAGCTAGTAGATTGAAATGGCAATGCTAATTTAGAAAATTAAAACAATTTTGAATATGAGTAATATGTGCACAAACATGCATTATAAGCACAGAGTTAACAAACACATTACACAAGGCATGACATCACTTATGTATTATGGTCAAATAAATAAGCTAACCTGGATTATACCTTTAAACAAGTCGGCTTGAAGATCCATGAGGAAAAGACAAAAATAATTAGGGTCAATGCAGCAAATACAGAACCAATCCGGTTGAGAGGAACACCCCTGGAAGAGGTAGAGGTATTCACATACCTAGGAAGTATCATCAACAAGGAAGGAGGGACAGACGAGAATTTAAAAACAAAGATACAAAAAGCAAGAATAGCATTCGGAATGTTGAAACCAAATGGAACTCCAAGGAAATAAGAAGGAAGACAAAAATAAGGATTTTCAATTCACATGTGAAGCTAGTCCTGCTGTATGAAGTGGAAACCTGGAGGATGATCAAAGGCAATGATAGCAGACTGCAGGGTTTTGTCAACAGATTTATGAGAAAGATTCTTGGTATAAAATGGTTTGACAAAGTTACAAATGACAGACTGTGGGAGAGAGCGGGACAAGGTCATTGAAAGAGAGGCATAGGCAGACCAAGGAATACATGGAGACGAGATCTGGAGGTGGAAGTAAAGAAAACAGGAAAAAGCTGGAAGGAAGTGGAAAATATTGCACAGGACAGAGCTGCTTGGCGAGGGTTGGTTGATGGCCTATTCACTCCTGGGTGATAGAAGGCAAAAGAGAAATAAACTATTTCTAACAGAAGACAAGATTTTATAACAGTTACACATGCATAAAACACCTGGAGAAGAACAGTCAAAGAGAAAGTTATATCAATTAGCATCTCCTCATGGGCAGAGCTCAAGAAGATGACACAGAATAGGAACAGATGGAGAGCATCTGCTGCTGCCCTATGATCCAAAGGGAATAAGATGAGTCAATGATGATAATTACAAATTTTTATCTTGTATTACAATTCGACCCATTTACGATTGGGGGGTACGAGATTCCAGAGTTACGATACACGGATGACACAGTGATACTATCAAGAAGATCGGAAGAGCTAGAGCAGCTACTTTCAGCCGTTAATGGACATAGTAAAGATCAAAATCTGTTCATAAACATAAACAAAACAAAGATAATGACCACTGATAAAACACAATGTCAGCATAAATTTACAGTGGGTGGTGAGGAAATAGATCAGGTTACACATTTTGAATATCTGGGCTCCAGAATCGACAAAAATGGTAACTGCTCGAAAGAAATCAGAAGAAGACTAGCTATGGCAATGCAGAGACTGAACAGCCTGAAGAAATTGTGGCAGGGCACCAACAAAACGATAAAAGTAAAAGTCTTGAGAGCCTGTGTTTTTCCTGTGGCAGCTTATGGCTGTGAAGCATGGACGATTACCAAAACTTCTAGACAAAGAATCGAATCCTTCAAGTCAAAATATTACAGAAAGATCCTCAGAATACCCTGAACAGAAAAAAGAACAAATGTAGACATTTGGCAAGAGCTGAGCATAGAGGAGAACTGGTTTATCAATTCCATTTTGGCTAGAAAATGCAAATACTTTGGTCACATCAAGAGACACAACGATCTTGAGAGGACGGTGATGGAAGGTATGGTGCCAGGCAAAAGAGGAAGGGGTAGACCAAGAAGACAATGGCACCAAGATATCCACGAGTGCCTGAGTATGACAGTGGCGGAAGCTGGTGTTTTGGAAAGGGAACGAGTTTCTTTCAGACAGACTGTGATGGGAGCGACGTTCTACAAAGGACATGCTACATGATGATGATTACAATTCAGACACACTTACCATCTACGTCTGTGCTCAAGTGTTCATCACAAAATCTTTGGAAAAAGTTTCCTGGCTTTGACGGAGGTATTTTACACTGTCAATTGTAAAGGTAAGATGTTCACAAATTTAGAAAAACATAGATCAACATTACAATTTGATTAGTCTACAAATTCAGCAACACTAAAAAGGTTTTGGAAGCAACAGAGTAAAACCACTGTTTTCTTTCTTGCATATAATAAGAGGTGACTAAAGAGAGTTGTACGTGAGGCTAGCAGCCTCATCATGTGAACACCATTGTTATGAAACTGCATTGCAAATGACCAGAAACAGGTTTTCTTAACACAATAAGAATGGTCGGACAGATGTGCGGTCACGTTTTCTCTTTGGGCCGATTATTCAGCGCTTACATTTTGTTTAGTTTCTATCGCTATATTGTCACTTTTATACACACTAGACATCGTTTCCGACTTCCGTTTACTAAATACAAAACTAGCGATGTAAGAAATTGACATCGCTGTTGAAAGCTTGGGAAATTTTACTGTTATTTATACAAATATTCAGTGTGTATTCGACAGTATTTAAAATGGCAACGCCCACCTCAGGTAATACTAGTAATAGGCCTCGTCAATTTACTGCAGATCAAGCTAGAAAGATATTTGAAGAGATGAGAAGTCAACAATCTAATTCCGGTATGGATGACAGTAGCTCTGACGATGAAGAATTGTCAGATTATCATTATGAGGAGTCTGAAAACGAACCGAACGACGATACAGAAAGTGATGGTTCGACTATGAGCACAGGACAACCAAGTCAGATTGCCACAACATCAGCGACTGTGTCTGAACCAAGAAGGAAGAAAATGAGGAAGGATCGTAACGTTGTTAGTAACAATGATTACAATGTTACCCAAGGACATGAGGGTAATAATCATATATCAGCTTGGCGATCAGTAGAAACTGGCGAGACCAACTCAAATTTTACTTTTCGCCAGACTAGAAATAATATAAATCCAGTTTTCTATCAAATGGAAACACCCTTGGATTTAAAAAAATGTTTTCTAGATAATGCTGTTGTTGGCATTTTAATAGCAAGCATAAATGCTTATGCTGCAAAGGTTATTGAAGCCAATAACCCACCTCGGAAGTACTCTACATTTGCTTCATGGACACCACTAACACATTATGAATGGCTCAAGTTCACAGCTGTGATGATCGCCATGGGCATTGATCCAAGACCCAAAATGAAAGACTACTGGCGTACTGTTGGAAATTATTATACACCATGGTTCCATCAAATGTTTTCAAGAAACCGCTTCCAGTGTATTTTTCACAGCATGCTACATGTTTGTGAACCAGAGTCACAAGATCAAGCCAAGAATGAGCCATTTGTGGATCTGTTACTGACAAGATTTCAAAGTGCTTTCTACCCTTTTGAGAATGTGTGCATTGATGAAATGGTTATTGGATGGAAAGGGAGATTCAAGGATAAGCAGTACAATGCCAGTAAGCCACACAAGAACCACATCAAGACATTTGGACTTTGTGATTCCGCCACGGGCGATGTATTCAATTTAAAAATTTATTTTGGTAAGAATACTGTCTATAATCCGGATGTTGATCCCAGCTCCGCACATGCTGTGAAAGTTTTCAGCACTCTTTTGAAGCCGTTGAGACCTGGACATCATATTTTTGCAGACAGATTTTATTCTTCCAAGGCTGTAATTGATTATCTGCTTTCGCACAATTACAATTATACAGGAACACTAAATGTCAACCGCATCGGCTTTCCCCGGAAATAAAGACATTGAAGCTTGGACACCAAGAGATGAAGTGGTTTTTGGACTCAGTGGACAAAACATTATGTGTTGCCTGGAAGAATGAAAAGGCAAAGAAGCCCTGCATACTTGTTTCAACAAAAGCCACAGTATCAACAGTTGAGAAGGGTATCTGGAATAAAACAACAAAGCCGAAAGTGGTTGATGACTACAATATGAGCATGAATGGCTGTGATCGGATGGATCAAATGGTTAGCTATTATGGCATGCACAACCGTAAAAGCCGAAAGTGGTGGAAAAAATTTACCATTGGGTTATTGAGATAACCCAGATCAATGCCCACATTATTTACAGTTTGTGCCAGGAAGGTGATGGAAAAAATAAGCTCTCACTTCAAGATTTCAAACAGCGGCTAATTAATGATCTGATCATTGAAGCTGCAAAGCTGACACCTGATGGACTGATAAATTGTCCATCAAAAAACCTCAAAACATTCCATGAAAAGAACAGAAGTGGAAAGGGCAGTTTGCGCTAGACATCTTGTGGAATTTGTTGGGAAGGACAGAGATTGTGTTCACTGCAGCCAAAGCCGCGGTAAAGGGCGTTGAAGATCTAACTATGTGTGTTCAGGCTGCACAGGCAGACCTCACCTTTGTCCTAAAAATTGCTTTCTGGCTTTCCATAAGTAAAACAGCTAGCTTGATCTGATTAGTTTAAATGAAATAGCATGTAGTATTGATAGCTAGTTGAGTTGTGGACTTTAGATTATTATTGTGTGCATCTTTTACTTGGATCATCATTGTATGCAGCTTTGTGATATTTGTTCTGGATATGGATATAGCAGTTCAACAACAAGGTAAGACACTTTGTACTACTGTCTCATCATCATCTTCTTTGAGTATCAATTTTATAATACATAACGATACATGAAAACATGTTTTCACTGTCAATTTTATATGCCAAACAATTAATTTTTCACTGAAATCATATATACATAATCAAGTTATGTAGCATAACTAACATTTTTTTAATTGAAAACATATATACATTATAAACAACAGCTATCTACACCCATTTGTCCTCATTTTCATATCTAACAAGATATGGATTTTGCACACAAACATCACAAATATATGTTCATTCTACTGTCTTGAAATGTTATGAAATGTCATTGTTTTTTTTAGCCTAATGACCTACTTTTGTATTCTGAGAAATTTATTATTTTCCATTGATTTTATAGCAACAAATTAATTATATGTTATGAGAATATAGTTGTTTGTGATATTTTTGCAGTTTTTACAAGAATATTGACATTGCAAGCAGTTTCAGAACAAAAAAAGTGTAATTTTATATAGCAAAATTTTATCACATCCTTCTTTCTGCCTACATTTTACTTGGCATAACTATATACTTTTTTATGAAATCATGTTTACGTTATGCATACCTGTAATCTACAACCACTTACCTTTATTTTCATATATAACAACACATATCTTTAAACGTGGCAGTGCATGAACGTTCCAGATGGATAAATTCACAAACTTTGTCAGCAGTGTGTGATCCCTCCAGAAGGATCAATTTACTAACTCAGACAGACATACAGAAGAACTCATGGATTAGGAGGACTAAGTGGTCTCGAGGTAAGGTATCAGCCTCGGGTGCTGAAGGTCTTGGGTTCAAATCACAGTAGTAGCCAGGATTGTTTTCCAGTGGATCTTCTGGTAAAAATTCCTATATAAAGGACTTGATCTCATAGTAGACACTGCTGTGGGGTGCAAAGTGTTAAGAAACTTCTTTGCATTAGACCACATCTTGTTTATGAGGTGAGACAATCAGTTTACTTTCTTACTGCTCTTCATTTCCAAATAGTACATAGAGAACCCATTTACAGTTGGAGAGTACTGTGACAGGATTGAACCCCTTACCTTTGCTATGAAAAAGGAGTGCTCTACCACTAAGTTAATCAGGACAAATAAACATAGTTGCATATTTGTGTGTGCTGATACAATTCTTCCTGACAAACCACTTGACTCTTTCTTGTTCTTCTTTTTCTGCGTTCGTTCTCAATCTCCCACTACCAAGACCTGAACAAGGCTTTGCAAGTAGCAAGATGTAGTCCGGAGAACGGAATGCGTTGTGTCACTAGTTTACAGCTTAACTGCAATTTTTTCACCTTTCAGTCCAACACATCTGTTTTGGCAGGTTTCCTCTTTCATTTGATCGTTACATTAAACCTGCCTATTTTATTACTTTATTTAATTTAAGATAGGAAGAAAATATAGTTTTGACTCACATCTTTCAGGGGCATCTCAACCTTCACTTTCTCTGCCTCATAGCATAAGCGCTTAAATGGGCAGTGAAGCTTCACATAGACATGATTTCCCACCACATCTTTCTGAACAGAAAAACCTTCATCTTCCATCAGTTTTTCAAATCTGTAGATATAATAGTTTGTATGTGAATATGACTGTAAGTTGAAAGCCGTTGGTGCTATCTAAAATAAGATCGTTGGAACTATCTAAAACAAAGTCATTGGAACTATCTAAAACAAAGTCATTGGAAATATCTAAAACAAAGCCATTGGAACTATATAAAACAAAGTCATTGGAACTATCTAAAACAAAGTCATTGGAAATATCTAAAACAAAGCCATTGGAACTATTTAAAACAAAGTCATTGGAACTATCTAAAACAAAGTCATTGGAAATATCTCAAACAAAGTCATTGGAAATATCTCAAACAAAGTCATTGGAACTATATAAAACAAAGTCATTGGAACTAGCTACAACAAAGTCATTGGAAATATCTAAAACAAAGCCATTGGAACTATCTAAAACAAAGTCATTGGAACTAGCTACAACAAAGTCATTGGAACTAGCTACAACAAAGTCATTGGAACTAGCTACAACAAAGTCATTGGAACTAGCTACAACAAAGTCATTGGAACTAGCTACAACAAAGTCATTGGAACTAGCTACAACAAAGTCATTGGAACTAGCTACAACAAAGTCATTGGAACTAGCTACAACAAAGTCATTGGAACTAGCTACAACAAAGTCATTGGAACTATCTAAAACAAAGTCATTGGAACTATCTAAAACAAAGTCATTGGAACTAGCTACAACAAAGTCATTGGAGCTAGCTACAACAAAGTCATTGGAACTAGCTACAACAAAGTCATTTGGCTAGCTACAACAAAGTCATTTAGCTAGCTACAACAAAGTCATTTGAACTAGCTACAACAAAAGTCATTTGGCTAGCTACAACAAAGTCATTGGAACTATCTACAACAAAGTCATTGGAACTATCTACAACAAAAGTCATTTGGCTAGCTACAACAAAGTCATTGGAACTATCTACAACAAAGTCATTGGAACTAGCTACAACAAAGTCATCTGGCTAGCTTTTGATTTGCAGTTTTTTGAAAAATGAACAGCTGCTCCAGTGTGTATTAGAAGATGAGGAATTTGGCTACCTTAAGAGAGTCATAGTATTAGAAGATGAGGAATTTGGCTACCTTAAGAGAGTCATAGTATTAGACGATGAGGAATTTGGCTACCTTAAGAGAGTCATAGTATTAGAAGATGAGGAATTTGGCTCCTTAAGAGGGTCATAGTATTAGAAGATGAGGAATTTGGCTACCTTAAGAGAGTCATAGTATTAGAAGATGAGGAATTTGGCTACCTTAAGAGAGTCATAGTATTAGAAGATGAGGAATTTGGCTACCTTAAGAGAGTCATAGTATTAGAAGATGAGGAATTTGGCTACCTTTAGAGGGTCATAGTATTAGAAGATGAGGAATTTGGCTACCTTAAGAGAGTCATAGTATTAGAAGATGAGGAATTTGGCTACCTTAAGAGAGTCATAGTATTAGAAGATGAGGAATTTGGCTACCTTAAGAGAGTCATAGTATTAGAAGATGAGGAATTTGGCTACCTTAAGAGAGTCATAGTATTAGAAGATGAGGAATTTGGCTACCTTAAGAGAGTCATAGTATTAGAAGATGAGGAATTTGGCTACCTTAAGAGGGTGATAGTATTAGAAGATGAGGAATGTGGCTACCTTAAGAGAGTCATAGTATTAGAAGATGAGGAATGTGGCTACCTTAAGAGGGTCATAGTATTAGAAGATGAGGAATTTGGCTACCTTAAGAGAGTCATAGTATTAGAAGATGAGGAATTTGGCTACCTTAAGAGAGTCATAGTATTAGAAGATGAGGAATTTGGCTACCTTAAGAGAGTCAAAGTATTAGAAGATGAGGAATTTGGCTACCTTAAGAGAGTCATAGTATTAGAAGATGAGGAATTTGGCTACCTTAAGAGAGTCATAGTATTAGAAGATGAGGAATTTGGCTACCTTAAGAGAGTCATAGTATTAGAAGATGAGGAATTTGGCTACCTTAAGAGAGTCATAGTATTAGAAGATGAGGAATTTGGCTACCTTAAGAGAGTCATAGTATTAGAAGATGAGGAATTTGGCTACCTTAAGAGAGTCAAAGTATTAGAAGATGAGGAATTTGGCTACCTTAAGAGAGTCATAGTATTAGAAGATGAGGAATTTGGCTACCTTAAGAGAGTCATAGTATTAGAAGATGAGGAATGTGGCTACCTTAAGAGAGTCATAGTATTCTTGCAGTCTACACATACTTGGTTGAATTTCTTCACTCAAAATTCGGATCACTGGGTAGAAATCACATTGGGTCAACACAGGATTATGGCCGACGCATTGTTTTAATTAGACAGTTGGATTCCCCTGGTCCATACCATCTCTGAGATAACTTTTGAGTGTCAGTTGATGCAGATGCTGCTGGGAAGACATTATCACAGATCTGGCGCTGTCCATAGGAAGGTGGAAGTCATGTTTTGAACTCGACCCCACCACATCATTGAATACCATTTCTCACTCCAGCTGAACCACCTCAACGGTTAGCCCCTTTGTGCTTCTATAGAGAAGGTTTCTGTGGCTTTTTTTTACATGATGTGATTGCTAGCCACATGTACAACTTATTTTTAAATGTTAATTTGACTGAAATTATTATCACAAACATCATTTTCAAAGGAATGAGTAAGTAGATGAGCTAGCCAAAGAACTAACAAAGACATTCACTTTTACATGTAACAAATAAAGACATTAATATCAGAATGAACAAAACCAGAATAGTCTTTCAAAGCTTAATTGTCATTCATGTCTTCACAGTACATGCCATCTGTCTCATTCCAGAAGGCTTATGGTTTAATCCGATTTACTTCCTGGGTGGGTAAATCTTGTTAGTCAGACAGGCAGCTCATTTAGTAGAATGACAACTCTGATGACAAACCACAAATAAAAGTCATCAAGGAAGCAAAGCAACGGGGATAGTGCAATGTAATCAATGCCTTCAGTAAATGTTGGATGCAGTTCTAGAGAGGAGACAAGGCAAGAGAGATAGATAGATTAGGGCTGGGAAGAAAAATGGAAGAAGGACATAAAAGAGACTTAATTTTTGTAATGTACATTTTAGCTTTGGAATTATCTCGACGCCACCAAGCAATTAGGAAAGTTGACCAAGCGAAAGACAGCTATCACTGTTTTGATCAAGCAGAACAAATAATCCTGTTCCGCATTAGAATGGGATATAACAAATTGAATAGCCATTTACACTGGCTAAAATTGGCTCCATTGATAATGTGTACATTTGAGCAGGCAGCACAGACATTCGAATATATCCTGACATACTGTTATATGATTAGTCAATTATATACTGAATGGAGGCGAATATCCACAGAAAGCTGTTTGGAAACCCAGAAGAACACTCCACTTCAGCAACCTTCCTCTAGAGATCAGGACTTCACGTGTAGACAGACAACAGGACTTCATGTGTAGACAGACAACAGGACTTCATGTGTAGACAGACAACAGGACTTCACGTGTAGACAGACAACAGGACTTCACGTGTAGACAGACAACAGGACTTCACGTGTAGACAGACAACAGGACTTCACGTGTAGACAGACAACAGGACTTCATGTGTAGACAGACAACAGGACTTCATGTGTAGACAGACAACAGGACGTCATGTGTAGACAGACAACAGGACTTCATGTGTAGACAGACAACAGGACTTCACGTGTAGACAGACAACAGGACTTCACGTGTAGACAGACAACAGGACTTCACGTGTAGACATACAACAGGACTTCATGTGTAGACAGACAACAGGACTTCACGTGTAGACAGACAACAGGACTTCATGTGTAGACAGACAACAGGACTTCATGTGTAGACAGACAACAGGACTTCATGTGTAGACAGACAACAGGACTTCACGTGTAGACAGACAACAGGACTTCACGTGTAGACAGACAACAGGACTTCACGTGTAGACAGACAACAGGACTTCACGTGTAGACAGACAACAGGACTTCATGTGTAGACAGACAACAGGACTTCATGTGTAGACAGACAACAGGACTTCACGTGTAGACAGACAACAGGACTTCACGTGTAGACAGACAACAGGACTTCACGTGTAGACAGACAACAGGACTTCACGTGTAGACAGACAACAGGACTTCATGTGTAGACAGACAACAGGACTTCACGTGTAGACAGACAACAGGACTTCAAGTGTAGACAGACAACAGGACTTCACGTGTAGACAGACAACAGGACTTCACGTGTAGACAGACAACAGGACTTCATGTGTAGACAGACAACAGGACTTCACGTGTAGACAGACAACAGGACTTCACGTGTAGACAGACAACATGACTTCACGTGTAGACAGACAACAGGACTTCACGTGTAGACAAACAACAGGACTTCACGTGTAGACAGACAACAGGACTTCATGTGTAGACAGACAACAGGACTTCATGTGTAGACAGACAACAGGACTTCACGTGTAGACAGACAACAGGACTTCACGTGTAGACAGACAACAGGACTTCACGTGTAGACAGACAACAGGACTTCACGTGTAGACAGACAACAGGACTTCACGTGTAGACAGACAACAGGACTTCACGTGTAGACAGACAACAGGACTTCAAGTGTAGACAGACAACAGGACTTCACGTGTAGACAGACAACAGGACTTCACGTGTAGACAGACAACAGGACTTCATGTGTAGACAGACAACAGGACTTCACGTGTAGACAGACAACAGGACTTCACGTGTAGACAGACAACAGGACTTCACGTGTAGACAGACAACAGGACTTCACGTGTAGACAAACAACAGGACTTCACGTGTAGACAGAAAACAGGACTTCACGTGTAGACAGACAACAGGACTTCACGTGTAGACAGGCAACAGGACTTCACGTGTAGACAGACAACAGGACTTCACGTGTAGACAGACAACAGGACTTCACGTGTAGACAGACAACAGGACTTCACGTGTAGACAGACAACAGGACTTCACGTGTAGACAGACAACAGGACTTCACGTGTAGACAGACAACAGGACTTCACGTGTAGACAGACAACAGGACTTCACGTGTAGACAGACAACAGGACTTCACGTGTAGACAGACAACAGGACTTCACGTGTAGACAGACAACAGGACTTCACGTGTAGACAGACAACAGGACTTCACGTGTAGACAGACAACAGGACTTCACGTGTAGACAGACAACAGGACTTCACGTGTAGACATAACAGAAAAAAGCATGGCGAACAAGAAGAAGAAGATCACAAAGCCACCTACCATGAAGGCATTAACCACAGTATGGTAATTGACTTTGACACCTTTATGATCCAGGAGACCAACTTCAAGAAGAATGTAGCCATCAAGTGTCCAGGCCACAGATCCAACCAAACCCACCCGGCTGTGGCAGGTGGAGGCTGAGACAACATACATCTAGCAAGAATTCCTCAACACAAGGATAGACACTAGTGCCAGTAAAGTTGCAGACAATAAACCACCAAGATTGGAGTGACAATAAACCACCAAGACTTGAGTGACAATAAACCACCAAGATTGGAGTGACAATAAACCACAAAGACTTGAGTGACAATAAACCACCAAGACTTGAGTGACAATAAACCACCAAGATTGGAGTGACAATAAACCACCAAGATTGGAGTGACAATAAACCACCAAGACTTGAGTGACAATAAACCACCAAGATTGGAGTGACAATAAACCACCAAGATTGGAGTGACAATAAACCACCAAGACTTGAGTGACAATAAACCACCAAGACTTGAGTGACAATAAACCACCAAGACTTGAGTGACAATAAACCACCAAGATTGGAGTGACAATAAACCACCAAGACTTGAGTGACAATAAACCACCAAGACTTAAGTGACAATAAACCACCAAGACTTGAGTGACAATAAACCACCAAGATTGGAGTGACAATAAACCACCAAGATTAGAGTGACAATAAACCACCAAGATTGGAGTGACAATAAACCACCAAGATTGGAGTGACAATAAACCACCAAGATTGGAGTGACAATAAACCACCAAGATTGGAGTGACAATAAACCACCAAGATTGGAGTGACAATAAACCACCAAGATTGGAGTGACAATAAACCACCAAGATTGGAGTGACAATAAACCACCAAGATTGGAGTGACAATAAACCACCAAGATTGGAGTGACAATAAACCACCAAGATTGGAGTGACAATAAACCACCAAGATTGGAGTGACAATAAACCACCAAGATTGGAGTGACAATAAACCACCAAGATTGGAGTGACAATAAACCACCAAGATTGGAGTGACAATAAACCACCAAGATTGGAGTGACAATAAACCACCAAGATTGGAGTGACAATAAACCACCAAGATTGGAGTGACAATAAACCACCAAGATTGGAGTGACAATAAACCACCAAGATTGGAGTGACAATAAACCATCAAGATTGGAGTGACAATAAACCACCAAGATTGGAGTGACAATAAACCACCAAAATTGGAGTGACAATAAACCACCAAGATTGGAGTGACAATAAACCACCAAGATTGGAGTGACAATAAACCACCAAGACTTGAGTGACAATAAACCACCAAGACTTGAGTGACAATAAACCACCAAGATTGGAGTGACAATAAACCACCAAGGTTGGAGTGACAATAAACCACCAAGATTGGAGTGACAATAAACCACCAAGACTGGAGTGACAATAAAAAACCAAGATTGGAGTGACAATAAACCACCAAGATTGGAGTGACAATAAACCACCAAGATTGGAGTGACACTAAACCCCCAAGATTGGAGTGACAATAAACCACCAAGATTGGAGTGACAATAAACCACCAAGATTGGAGTGACAATAAACCACCAAGATTGGAGTGACAATAAACCACCAAGATTGGAGTGACAATAAACCACCAAGATTGGAGTGACAATAAACCACCAAGACTGGAGTGACAATAAACCACCAAGATTGGAGTGACAATAAACCACCAAGATTGGAGTGACAATAAACCACCAAGACTGGAGTGACAATAAAAAACCAAGATTGGAGTGACAATAAACCACCAAAATTGGAGTGACAATAAACCACCAAGATTGGAGTGACAATAAACCACCAAGACTGGAGTGACAATAAACCACCAAGATTGGAGTGAGAATAAACCACCAAGATTGGAGTGACAATAAACCACCAAGATTGGAGTGACAATAAACCACCAAGATTGGAGGGACAATAAACCACCAAGATTGGAGTGACAATAAACCACCAAGATTGGAGTGACAATAAACCACCAAGATTGGAGAATCTATCATTTGCATGCACACTCAGACTATTTGATGATATACATTTAAATCTTTTGGTGAAATTGTCAGAAGTGCATATCAACAAGTACCTCATTGCTGGTGACTATCACTATTATTGTTTATGCTTATGAAAAATGTGAGGAAAGGGCACTGAAAATAGGCAAGGGCTTGCTTTGAGTCAGGCACTACTCCACACCTAAACTCACAAACGTGAATGATGGATGCTCAATAAGATTAGCATCTAGGGTTGGAGTTACAGATTATGCTATCAACCTGGCACTTCCACTTAGACTGGTTACAATAAGCACAGAACATAATGATTAATATTTGAACAACCTAGACTGTGCAACGATAGTTAAAATGTACGCAGAAAAAGAACAGCACATAGATGATGTACAGACAAGCATATGATCCAACCTTCTTCTATTCTTCTCTTGTTTCTGTAGTTCTTTTTTCTTGCCTTCCTCTCTGACATCTTTGGAATAGACATTATGATACACAAGGACATAATCTATACGCTTCCGCTCGGGAACCAGAGCTCCTTTCTGTGCTAGGTTCGAGTATCTGACAGGAAGATATTATCAGATACAAATTTGATCAAAATACTTTTGTTTGAAAAGAAATCTCTACAAATTCTTCTTCTTAACATACTTTCTAATGTGAACTTGAATATATTAAAGGAAAGTGCTGGTCAATCTGAGATAATTCATATCTCCATACAGCTGGAAATGGTCACTCTGCTCGTCACGTGTGCAGTAGATGTTCAACAGCCACATATCATTACCACTTATCCCTCGTAAACCTCTTCATAAGTTATAACTATATCAAGTTGAAGTAACTCTGAACCTTGCTTTGGTAATCTGCCTGCCTCAACATTTGATAGTCTAAATTAGGCTATGCCCTTGTAGACAATATATTGTTGTTTTTTAATGCTGCTTATCCGTTTTGATTATTGTGCTCTTTACTGTCTTATTTGTAAATATATTTTTTAAACATTTAATTGTAAGTTTCAAGTGATATAATTACATCCAAATGAAAAAGTTGTTACCTTTTTTCAAATGGTCGCATAGTCCTCTTCATTCTGTGTCTGGTTTTTTTGTTGGATAGTTTGGCGTAGGAAGATTCAATAACTGCGACATCAGACAGCTTCTTTGAGCCTTGATCTGTGTGGTTCATTTTATGAAGGGAAACCTCTATGTTGGTCTTGTAGTTTTAGAAATGACCTGTTGAAATGTGATACCACAACATGATATGTGTGTGCCATGACAAAATTCATTTAGAGACAAATCAACAAAAAACATAACTTTGACATGAATTTAAATTTACTTTGCGGTTTGCTTGAGCTGTGTCTGGTATAGTATATTGTTATTCTAAGTTCACTTGGGTATATTACTAAGACCAGGGATAACCGTATATTGGTGACAGAAGTATGAGCCAGACCACCAAGTTTATGGAGAAAATAGATTTGATATTTGCGAGCAAACGAGAAAGAAGACGCAGCCTTGATGTATCATTGATACCACTTGCAATGGCTCCATTAAGATCCTGAGGGAGTTTTTTTTTTTTTTTTTAAATTGTGTTTGCGTTCGCCTCATTTCGCTAATCCCCAAGGCGGTGTGCGTTGCCCGGTGGTTTTTATTTTGCGCCTGTCGGCCCAGTGCATCCGACTTCAGCATGCATTTTATGTAAGGATCTGCTTCATCCTGCATTTTCTAAGGGTTTGCTCCCCCGGGGTAACGGCCGGTGCTGTGATGGAGATCTAACCCAGCACCTTCCAGTTGTGTGAGCCGTGCCACTTAACCACTGGCCCACGCCGTCCCCCTCTGAGGGAGTTTGAGAACGAACGACGAATTACAAAAAGAATAATCACTTACCTGCACTCAAAACTTACTTTAGTTCTATACAATACATTATGTGTATGCAGATACCACCATTTAATTAAGTTAAATACGAAAGACTGAATACTGAATATCACACAGTAACATACGCGTCTTAACTCAGTATTGCGAACACCCCAAACAGTTTAACTCATCTCACAGAACGTACGACAAAAATGATTGTAAATAAAAACAAACACTAAACATATCCAAACATTTTTAATATTAAAAACAGAGGCTTATAATAATACAGTGAGTTTCCTAAGTTTGGGAAACTTTATAAACCGGCAGAATAATAATTTTAAAACATGAAAAGTCAAAAATGGAAGTTATTGATAACTAATGTGGCAAAATAATGATGGGGCACAACTTTATAAACAGAATAAAAAATGTTACCACGAACGCCTAATTGTATCAATTATAGTCTGTAATTGATTGTTACATCTTCACCTTTATCGACTATAACAAAGCGTTTGACTCTATAGAGCAACTATTCGGCTAGCACTCTCTATTGGACCTAGGTGTTCATCCCAGCTATGTCAGAATCATTACTAACTGCTACTCAGACTGTACGACAACCTTCTATCTCTTCCAAAAGAACAGTAGTAGTAGCCGCATGGTAAGGGTATTCGCAAAGGAGACCTTATCTCACAAATCTCTTTTCCGCATGCCAGGAATCCATCATCAGTGAATGCGACTGGATTCCCCTTTACCATCAACATCAATGACAAGTGAATTAACCACCTCCTCTTCGCACGGGACATATTGCTCTTGACTGAAACAAAGACGTCAACCAAATGGTAGCTATGGTTGACAAAGGGGTGAGTCCACCTCGAACACTTCCAAGACAAAGGTCATGCGTAACCGTTTCGCTACCAATGGCTCAGTCGTCCTCGATGGCGAGAACCTGGAGGAATTAGAGGAGTTTGTCCGCCTGGGAAGTCCATTGATCATGCTGAACGATCGAAACCCAGAATAAACAAGACGAGCTGGGCGGCTTTCTCGTCCATAAAGACGGCACTAGGCTATACTTATAACCATGGCCAGAGTTTGTGCGCCTCCCTATTCAACTCCCCAGTTCTCCCTGCAAGGTGTTATGCCACAGAAACTTGGTCATTTACACAAGAAATGAAGTTGACCCAAGTGACCCAAGGCTCCCCCGAGAGACGAATGATCGGCCTCAAGCTCCATAATCAACGTTTGAAGGGTCGTCACAACAGCGACGTATGGAGATTGTCATGGGTGAAGGATGGTTACCCAAGCAGACTAGGGAAAGCATCGCTGGGCTGGTCACATACTTCGGAAAACTGATGACAGTTGGAGCACAGCGACAGCAGTCTTGTATCCACGAGACAGAAAACGACCGCAGGGAAAACCACCTACGCGCTGACCCGACTCGTTCGAACTCAGAGCAACATCCACGATTCTGCAGGTGGGAAACGTATCACTCACTGTTCCACCATGGCCCAAGACAAAAGAAGAAAATGGAAGCGAAGTTGGAACCCGAAGCGGCGCATCTACCTCTGACGAACGGGTCGTCCAGTAATTAATTGTTCATCATTATATGTTATCTGGGATCAAGATGCTGAGCAGCGCATGAGCTGCAGGGGTCAGCGACCCATAGCTGACTGCTAGCGTCAGGGCCAGCGAAACAGAGCTGCCAAGACCCTTCTACACCTCCACGCGGTGATCCTAGACAACAGGCTGCAGAAGGGTCGACTGGCTAAGGAGAAGGGATCGAAGAGGGAATGCTAACACAGTACTCAAAAAATGCTTGCTGAAGTCGGATGTGTTGGACCGAAAGGTGCAAATATCGCAGTCAAGCTGTAAACTACAACACAACGCATTCCGTTCTCTGGACTAAATTCTGCTACTTAAGCCCTTTTAAGGTTTGGTAGCGGGGGATTGTGAACGAAGCTAAGCTAAGCTAAGCTAAGCTATATGTTATCTCAGTGTTTCTTTTATGTTTGAAACTTCTGAAACAAAAGCGATCTTTAGAAATATTCTAAAGGATTTAACTAATACAATGTTAATGTGAATGATTGCCATTTATTTAGTAATGATTTCAAGATCAGACTGACTACAGCTAGTCGAACAGGCTGCGTGCAATAATAACCCGTGCGTCAGAACTTAGTTATTCTTGTTGCTTTGGTGCAATGTCTGTATCATCAATAATCTAAATCCAGCATACAACACTATACGCAACCAGAACATGCAAACAAAAACAATATTCTACGACAAATGATTGGTGTGTCCCCGAACTCATCAAAAACAGAATATGTGGTTCTATGTCACTTTTTGGGACTCGATGACGAAACAAACAAAAACAACAACAACAACAAAATAGCAAGGCACAAGAAAACATTGTAGGCCCTATATTGTAAAACATATATATCAACGACCAGCCTGCATACAAAGATGGGACACAATTAATTTATCGACGACACAGTAATCGCTGCCCAAGGAAATGGTTTTGATGCTAAGAGGTTGAACACAAATTGACAAGGGCCCTTTATGCCTTTCTATCATCATCATCATCAAGTGCCGTCTCCACAGCAGAGGTTGACGGTAATGTATCTCCACCTGTCTCTGTCTCGCACCAGGCTGGTACACGCAGTCAAACTGAAGTGGTCAGCGACCCATAGCTGACTGCTAGCATCAGGGCCAGCGAACCAGAACTGCTAAAACCCTTCTATACCTCCACGCGGTGATCCTGGATAACAGGCTGCAACAGGGCAGACTGGCTAAGGAGAAGGGACCGAAGAGGGAATGCTAACCCAATACTAAAAAAATGCTTGCTGAAGTCGGATGTGTTGGATCGAAAGGTGCAAATATCGGAGTCAAGATGTAAACTACGACACAACGCATTCCGTTTTCTTGACTACATTCTGCTACTTAAGCCCTTTCAGGGTTTGGTAGTGAGAGATTGAAAATGAACGAAGCCAAGCCAAGCCAAACTGTGTCCAGACCACATCCTGATGTTGTCTGTTCATCTTTACCTCTGTCGTCCTTTGGCTTTCTTGCCGTCTACTCTGCCCTCCAAAATAACCTTTAGCAGACTGCCATGGGTCTTGACATAACCAAAATATTTTATTTTTCCAGTTTGTTATTTTCTTCAGAAGTGCCTTTTTTTCCTCTGGTGTTGTTCCAGGAACTTCATTATTGGTTCTCCTATCTTTCCAAGAAACTCGTCCAAGTCTTTTTAATACCCACATTCCAAAGGCTTTTCCATTTTCTTTGTCATGGTCAATGCTTCTATTCTATACAATAAAACTGAATGCACATAGCATTTGACTTTGTGATTCTCATTTTTGAGATCTGAGATATCTGCTTTGACAGAAGTGTATCTCTCTAAGATCTGAGATATCTGCTCGGACAGAAGTGTATTCTCTAAGATCTGAGATATCTGCTCGGACAGAAGTGTATCTCTCATGCTGTTAAATGTATTTTTGGCCATTGCAATTCATTTAATGATCTCCCTTTCACATCATTTGCCATCAGCTAAATTGAGTTGGCCAATATATATATATAGCCTTTCTATACATTACCAGAAAAATCTCCTCAATCCAAACCCCTAGGAAAACCCAAGAATGTGCTAAGAAACAGAAAGGTATAACGGAATCTGGACATCAAATGGCAAGGACATATGCTAGAACGCAGTATTAAACAAGTTAAAACTATAGATAGGTGATTGATAGAAATGGAAAAATGGCTCACAAAACTGACCTCATTGCACTTGGACACCCGTGTTTGTATGCAATAATTAAATGGACATCTTTAATGAATGGACCCTTTAACAAACGAGCAATCAAACAAAACCTTATTCCCATTGCTGTGGTAGTCGAGAGGCTTAGAACTAAAGGCCGCTTCCCTAATGCTGTCACCACGTCGTGTACAGGCTATGTTTGCTTTAAATTTCACCCCCAACATAGAAACCACACAAACCTTACCGGGGATTCGGTTCGCTGCCCTCCTAGTCAGCAGACAGTCATTGAAGACATTCGGTCACGGAAAATGAAAATCTGACTAGGAATCCACTTGTGCTAAAAGCTCAGCTCAAACTATGTTTGATGTTCCGCACAGCCGGGATTTCGTAATACATGTAATAAGACATGTTGACTCCTTCCACAGCAAGCCACGGGAAGTGAAATCACAACAATAACCTACAAGGGACAGCTGGTTGGTTACATGGCACAAGGTACACACCTCTCTGTTTGAATACCAAATGTCCAAGTGCATCCGTCCCCAACTGAATTGAGCCCTAAATGAAGTGAAACATTTCATATTGTGTTGAGCTGATAGAGCTGTAGCAGCAGAGAATGTATCACTATGAACAATTAATAGTCAAGGCCCGCATATTATTCAAGATTAGGAAATACGTTTTGAAAAGCAAGTGAACTCGAACTACCAGACTATAGCACGTCAGTATAAGGACATTCTTGATTTAGATATATCAAAACACGAATAATCAATAATCAATAATGTGGTCTGCAGCGTATTCTTGTTGGAAAATACGTTCAGAAAACTACATGCAATCATTTAAGCATTAATAGATTGTCCATTTGGAGAAGTGAGCATTGGTGTGGATATATCTACATTCCACTTTTTGTTTAGCGTAAAGGAATTGTTAGTTTATAGAGGTGAGCAATGGCACATATCTATTTCTTGACCCGTTTAGTATGTAATGGAGTATGGGGCCCCAATTAAGATATCCCACCCTCCCAGTCTACAATCTACAGCGTGATATTGAGACGAAGTATTACACAAACTATTGCTGCTGTTGTTTCTTGCAATGCGTTTACATGATAAGGTTGTTAGTCACGTACACACAATGTGACAGTCACACATTTAAGGTCAAGTTTGAAACCTGCGTTGTACTGCCTTCTATTGATTATTAACGCCATATGGCACAACATTATCAATACGATTCCTAAAACAGATACAACAGCAACCTACTTGTAGATACATTAAAAATAGCATATGTAAACAAATAATTCACACGATTAGTAAACTCCAGCACATTAAACAACATAATTCACACGATTAGTAAACTCTAGCACATTAAACAACATAATCTATGAGTGGAATTATATTTCCAGGCACAATAGTTGTGATGTAGATGTAGGCAAAGCATAACCAACTTATTAATAAATAAAACACAAGATAAGCTGATCTCGCAGGAAGAAATATACAATTAATTTTAACCAAAGCATACCTGGTGAGACCCTAGTTTGACTTGCGTATTTAAAAATGTACATTTATCCAACTACATTTATTATTCTTCACGCTTTAGTGAAACACAGGCAAGAAATGGAATCAATTCAGTACACACACTCAGTGACACTGCCCTATTGAATTGTGGTTTTGTCGAAGGCAGGAATGACTGGGGGGGCAAATATTCTTCTGCCCCCCTCCCTCTCACTCTCTTTCTCTCTCTGTTTCTCCCCCCCCCCCCTTATTCAAGCTAGCATGACATCGACAACGTTTTAAGTTTGTGGCCTAACACTGATCGATAGATTATTTAAACGACAGGATTGGTAGATTAGGAAATGTGTTGACACGGTTGCTAGGTAATCTAAGGGACAGCACTCTGAATATATGCCGATCCGGCACCGGAGGTCACACGGAAACTAACATCAACCTATTGTACTAAACGTGTCGCTGTCGATTTATCTACATATATCATTGGCTCACGGCGGTTCTTACGGTATTATGATACATGGGGATATTAAACAGAACGACAAGTTACGGCAAACATTTCAACATGTCATCTATTGACCAGATGAAGGCATTTCATAGAGTAACTAGACATAAACTCTGGACGATACTGGAAGACTGCGAAATACTGGGCCAACTGTTGGATAATGTAGGATCGCGCGCTATGCCGTGTTAATGATAATCTTATAAAAACAGCAGATGTAATCACATATGCTTTTGATATAATCACGGGAGTGCGACAAAGACGAGTGCTATGACCGTTGCTTTTCAACATTTACATGCGTAAAATAATAACAGCGGCTGGTCATATTGTAGCACCGGATATGGGATCACACTCAATACATAAATTGTTCTTTGCAGACGATCAAAGCCTAATGTACTTAGATGAAAGTAGACAGCAAAGTCACATGCCTGCGTTTGAGACTGTCTGTGAAAGTTGTACTGTGAAGATGAACACATCAAAGATAGAAAATATACAGATTAGTACATCCCTGTGTCCACTAAGTATTAGTGTGAAAAACATTACAATGAAGCTCGCTCGTGCGTTCCAAATATCCGGGATCTAATGTTACAGACGATGGGAGTCTTGATAGAGAAATAACCGCTACATATCAGAAGACCTATGCTGGGACTTATCAACTTTCGCCTCTGCTTAAACACCCGAACATCAGCTTGAATATCCATTCTCAGTCTTTGGAGACCATGTGCGTGGCTGCCTGTGAGTAGCCTCTCGGAGCGCAAGCCTGGGCGCTGAATACAGAGACCATGGGCTGCCCAAACTGCAGGATCCCCCTTTCGGTTTCACTGGTGTAATCCAAAGGAATGCAAAGCGTGCCACTTTGGCGCCAACTCAGCTGCAGGAGCTGCCGGAATGAGTTTGCAATTTTGAGACAATCCGCCTTAGGTGCTAGCACTCAGGATTTTCTGTCTGGGTTTACTCCTGTAGCCCTACCCTCTCTTGAGGTTTCCACAAGTCAGTGGAGTCGTTGCCAGCATATACTAGTTACTCGAGACATCCGATGATACTCTCATCGTCCTAAGAGTAGCCAGCACTCCCTGGGACTTGTGGGTTTAAAATCAGAGTTCCTCTTCTCCTAGGCAAACTGCATGAACAAGCTAACGAGCTTCGTCTACCTAGGTTTAGTCAGAGTTTACCTTCTCTTAGATTGACTGCCAACCAAGGCTAATGAGTCCAACCTGCCCGCCCAGTTATACCGCCTGGTAGTCGGCCACGCCCCACAGCAGGCTCTGTAAAAAACAGGGGGCTCACTCATAAACGTGCTGCTGGGGACACAATAATGCAGGAGAGGCCATTGGCATGGAAACTCCTGCCCAGCAAGCCCAACAGTTAATTTAGTGGTGATCTCTACACCTGGAAAGGAGGAGGCTATATCAGACACTTCACTTTCCTTTAGCGAGTGGGACGTTTATCCAGATCCGGACCTCGCTATCCCCCCCCCCCTCCACCCCCACACCCCTGCTTGTTATATAACACTTAGATATAAAACAAATGGCAAACAGTTTAGTTATACCCACTCTGTGCTACTATTGTCACATTTGGTCCTTATCCATTACTTTGTAGCGAACAATTTTTTCATTCAGGTCAGGTCATTTCAGGTCAGGTCATCCCGCAACCGGTCAGGTCGTTGGGGCACACATTAAGACATCATCACAACCCCACGCCACCCCTCTCTGTCTGATGCCGCTGTCTGTGCCGCTTCTGGTAGGAGATTGGTCCATTCTTTTATGTTGTCCTCCCACCTCTTTTTGGGCCAACCTCTTCGTCGTTTGCCTTGCATCTTTCCGTGGAGGATCGTATTTGCGAGACCATTTGATCTTGATTTGATCTTGTGACCGTTCCCATCGAGTTTCCTTCTTTTGACAGGTGCCAAGAGGTCTTCAAAAGACCATATTGCTGTTGTAATTCTATCTCATATTTCCTTATTTGTAACTCGATCTTTGTACGTGACGTTTAAAATTCTTCGGATTCATGTCATCTCCAATGCCTGTATCCTTTGCTGAAAGTCAGCTGTAACTATCCATGTCTCACAAGCATAGACGAACATTGACAGGACCAGTGTACGCATTAATCTCATTTTTGTGCTTAGTGCTAACCGTTTATCTTGCCAGATTTTGTTAAACCGTGCAAGCGCCGCTATTGTCTGTGCTATTCTGGCCAACACCTCACATTTTGATCCTTCATCACTGACAATTTTCATACGAAATAAATTAAATATCTACTGAAGGTTCTCGGTACCACCAGAAGAGATACAATGAGAAATGAAGACATTAGAAATATGATGCGAGCTATGCCATGAAGTGATTACGTTTCTAGGCAGAAATTAAGGTGGTTCAGTCATCTCAAGCGAATGCAACCAGATCTTCCACAAAAAATTTTGGATTCAGGGCACAAGGTAGATTACGTAGCAGATGGTTTATATGGCACCATAGTTGTTCTACAACGGCAGAGGCTTACAATGGCAGACGAAAAACACTTGACCCAAGACAATTTAAACAATTAATAAATAAAAAAATTATTTAGCTCCGCACCGAGCATATGTCTCCAACACACACACACACACCAAGACTTCCTGTCCCGAGCTCTGCCGCCTCTTGACAGAGACTTATGTTTTGGAGGGTTGAGTTTTATTTTCCTTTTGATTAATTTGTCCATATTTGTAGACGATGCTGCGGTTTAGTTCCTATATGAGGTAACCAGTCCCATGCCCAAACCTCCTTAGTCGCTTCTTACAACATGCTAGGCAGGTCTAGCATTATTATTCTTTGCTATCCTTTCGGACTTTTGTAACTCTGTATCGATTTAGTACAACAGCTAACATTAGTTATTTTCAAATATAAAAATGGGATCAAGATGCTGAGCAGCGCATGAGCTGCAGTGGTCATCGACCCATAGCTGACTGCTAGCGCCAGGGCCAGGGAACCAGACCTGCCAATACCCTTCTACACCTCCACGCGGTGATCCTGGATTACAGGCTGCAGCAGGGCAGACTGGCTAAGGAGAAGGGATCGAAGTGGGAATGCTAATCCGGTCCTAAAAAATGCTTGCTGAAGTCGGATGTGTTGGACCGAAAGGTGCAAATATCGCAGTCAATCTGTAAACTACAACATGACGCATTCCGTTCTCTGGCCTACATTCTGCTACTTAAGCCCTTTCAGGATTTGGTAGCTGGAGATGGAGAATGAACGAAGGCAAGCCAAATATAAAAATTGTCCCTCCAATATGATATTTCTCTTACATTAATCCTTTCCCTCCAACATGGCTACTTTTTATAATTAATCATATCCTTCCAACATGACTACTTTCTAATATTAATCTTATTATCCTTCCAACATGACTACTTTCTAATGTTAATCTTCCTATCCCTCCAACATGACTACTTTCTAATATTAATCTTACTATCCCTCCAACATGACTACTTTCTAATATTAATCTTACTATCGCCCAACACGACTACTTTCTAATAGTAATCTTACTATCGCCCAATACGACTACTTTCTAATATTAATCTTTCTATCGCCCAATACGACTACTTTCTGAGCATTAATCTTACTATCCCTCCAACATGACTACTTTCTAACATTAATCTTACTATCCCTCCAACATGACTACTTTCTAACATTAATCTTACTATCCCTCCAACATGACTACTTTCTAACATTAATCTTACTATCCCTCCAACAAGACTACTTTCTAATATTAATCTTACTATCCCTCCAACAAGACTACTTTCTAATATTAATCTTACTATCCCTCCAACAAGACTACTTTCTAATATTAATCTTACTATCCCTCCAACATGACTACTTTCTAATATTAATCTTACTATCCCTCCAACATGACTACTTTCTAATATTAATCCCCAGGTGGTTGTGCTATACTTGGCTTCATCTGTTTGTTGCTCACTACTACGAGGATTACGTCGATCCGTCACCTTGTTAGCCAGGGTGCAATGAAAACAGTCTGTTTCCAGAGAGGGCTACAATGAAACAAAGGTGAGGGTCTAGGCCAGTATAATTTGCCTGACCCTGACGAACATTTCTGATCGGTATATTTTGCCTGACCTGACGCTAGTCTTCCTCCCCTATCTGGTAATCAAACCACAAAAAGAGAGGCGGCTTAACGAAGTGGTCAGAGCCACAGCTCACATACCGAACTCGTCCGTGTTCGAATTCATGAACCAGAAAAGTCGTATCCATATGGGAGGCGAATCCTTTAATGAAGTAAAAATTCGTGCTGATGTCGGCTTCACTGTACCCTAAGCCGTGAGACACCGAACACTGCACGCTGCATTAAGTAACAAGGCGAATTCCTAAATTACTTTTTTTAAATCGGCGAGGCTCATGAGGAAGATCTCGCTGAAAGGAAAAGCAGGACACAAATCAAACAGACACACCCCAACTTAGTCTACTTTCATTCACAACAGATGGGGTAAGAACCTCTGCTTAACACGGTCATTGAATGTTCAGAGAGTGTTTCCGATCACTCGAGCTTAGTAATTCCTGGATTAGAAACTCTTCTGATATTTAATTTAACTTAACGGAATACATTCTTCCAGGAAATCTCTTTTGTGTCGCACGGGTACCACAGAGTGGTTGCTGTGCTCCAACGTTGGTCTTTCCTTCTGACTACTTGGCCAGTCCAGCGGTGCTTGGGGCTGTTGGCATGCTGTGTTGCATCCTTGATGTGTGACTGTTGTGTTGGCCCATCTGACGTTGTAGCCTAAGTGATAGGCCTTCGAGACGGCGCTTAAACGAAGCATGTGTTGTTCTAGCTGGTCCTCTGCGGCTTTTGTCAGAGACCAGGTTTCACTTCCATAGCATAACGCTGGTAGAAACACTGAATTGAATATGTCTGTCCGCAGTCTGGTGTCTTTCGTGGTGTCTGTTGCCGTCTTTATCGAGTTGAAGGTGGCCCAGCCTCTTCGTCGGCGCCTAACAATCTCGGGCTTGAAGTTAATTTCCATCTTGAGGAGACGACCGAAGAAGACATATTCGTCGACATTATCTAGGGGTGTTTGGTTTAGGAGCATGGGCCTGGGCTCCACAAAGAGGCTGCAAATAGCTTTTGGTTTTTCCTATGTTACGTGAAGACGCAACTTCATTCTGGAACTGAGTGGTCTCGAGGTAAGACGTCGGTTTAGGGTGCTGGAGGTTGTGGGTTCACATTTAGGTGGAGACTGGGATCTTTTCACTTGGACTTTCTGGTATTTCCCCCGATCTCTGGGTAGTAGAGATCGGACGCCCGTATCAGCGTAGCGCACGTAAAAATCCCTTGGCAGTTGGAAATCGAAAAGAGTAGGCACAAATCAAAATTATGTTAAAAATCTACTCAATTTATTAGGGAATCTTGCCGGTGCTACGTAGTTCGTGCATTGGGGTGAGATTCTCAAAAAATATGGACAAGAACAGAGCACTTATGGGTAAAACCGTGTGCAATGACGTTGATTCTTCGACTAAACTAAACTAAACTAAACTAAACTAAACTGAAGACCAAATATAAACTATATTTTATTGAAGAAGACAAACTAAATATACGATTAAAATTAGGATATTGACAATCGGAAGCTGTCGGCCGAAAACAACAGCAACCATAACTTTAGGTGAGTGTTTAATTCATGGTGAATTATTACCGGCCTCAAGTGGGCCTACGACATGGAAAATGTTGAGTCACAACCGCATGTCATCGATTTTTCGGTAATCTCCAACACGGCTTCTAACGTTATTGTAGTGGAATCAAAGTATACTTGTCTTTCAGCTCAAATAAACGACACCAACTGTCGCTTCAAAAGTAAACTGTCGATTATAGCATAAACAAAGATGGCTTAGTCACCGCATGGGAACATAAACATAATGATTTCTACGTTACGGCCAGAAGGTCTTGGTAAGGGATAAAGAACAAGACAAGTAAAAACACATAAGTAATGAGAACTTGAGTAAAGAAACGAGGAAAGTTTAATGAACCATACACGTTTATGTTATGGTCTAGGTTTGACCTTCAGAACCACTGAAGCTTCGTGTTATCTGTACCGAGCCAGTTTAACGGTTATTGCTACTTGTTGTCTCGTTAACCTCCATATCTTCCTGTTTTGTCAATCATTTCAGTGTCGCTGTGGTCGGTGAGTATTTACTATGGGCGTTCAAATCAAACCGGAACTTTTGGTTCTAGTCTACCTGAATGGGTTATAGCGTACAGGAACTACTATCATTAGTTAGGAACACTTGTGTCATATTACTGCTAGATGGCTCACTTGCCATGGACCAGTCACGTGGTAGATAAATACAAATGGCAGACACCAGTGCATGCATTGAACAGCGTGTTGTAATAAAGTTTCTTGTGAAAGAGGGCGCTACACCTGCCGAAATATACAGAAGACTACAATCACAATTCGATGAAAATAAGTAGTCGGTCAGGACAATTTACCCTCACTAAAGTTATATAAGTAGTCGGTCAGGACAATTTACCCTCACTAAAGTTATATAAGTAGTCGGTCAGGACAATTTACACTCACTAAAGTTAAATAAGTAGTCGGTCAGGACAATTTACCCGACTAAAGTTAAATAAATAGTCGGTCAGGACAATTTACACTCACTAAAGTTATATAAGTAGTCGGTCAGGACAATTTACCCGACTAAAGTTATATAAGTAGTCGGTCAGGACAATTTGCTCGACTAAAGTTATATAAGTAGTCGGTCAGGACAATTTACCCTCACTAAAGTTATATAAGTAGTCGGTCAGGACAATTTACCCTCACTAAAGTTATATTAGTAGTCGGTCAGGACAATTTACCCTCATTAAAGCTATATAAGTAGTCGGTCAGGACAATTTACCCTCACTAAAGTTATAAAAGTTGGCAGTCAGGACAATTTACCCTCACTAAAGCTATATAAGTAGTCGGTCAGGACAATTTACCCTCACTAAAGTTATTAAAGTTGGCGGTCAGGACAATTTACTCGACTAAAGTTATAAAAGTTGGCGGTCAGGACAATTTACCCTCACTAAAGCTATATAAGTAGTCGGTCAGGACAATTTACCCTCACTAAAGTTATATAAGTAGTCGGTCAGGACAATTTACCCTCACTAAAGTTATATAAGTAGTCGGTCAGGACAATTTACCCTAACTAAAGCTATATAAGTAGTCGGTCAGGACAATTTACTCTCACTAAAGTTATTAAAGTTGGCGGTCAGGACAATTTACTCGACTAAAGTTATAAAAGTTGGCGGTCAGGACAATTTACCCTCACTAAAGTTATATAAGTAGTCGGTCAGGACAATTTACCCTAACTAAAGCTATATAAGTAGTCGGTCAGGACAATTTACTCTCACTAAAGTTATTAAAGTTGGCGGTCAGGACAATTTACTCGACTAAAGTTATAAAAGTTGGCGGTCAGGACAATTTACCCTCACTAAAGTTATATAAGTAGTCGGTCAGGACAATTTACCCTCACTAAAGTTATATAAGTAGTCGGTCAGGACAATTTACCTTCACTAAAGTTATAAAAGTTGGCGGTCAGGACAATTTACCCTCACTAAAGTTAAAAAAGTTGGCGGTCAGGACAATTTACCCTCACTAAAGTTATATAAGTAGTCGGTCAGGACAATTTACCCTCACTAAAGTTATAAAAGTTGGCGGTCAGGACAATTTACCCTCACTAAAGTTATAAAAGTTGGCGGTCAGGACAATTTACCCTCACTAAAGTTATAGAAATTGGCGCCAAGTATGAAAAAGTAGAAGCGCACCGCTCTAGTGTTTGGGTCTGTTATGATGGATTCGCACATTGGTTTACCACTTTACAATAAACTGGTTGTATACAAACTCTGCAAAGTCTTCAAAAACAATATACAGGCCGTAAGCTAACTTAAGTTATGTGTACAATAAAACTGAATTTAGAAAAGTGCAATCTTGTTTTCAGAGCTTCGTCGGTTCCCGCTTCATCCCTTTAAAGGAGTACGGGGAATACCTCCAATGACCAATATCAAAACAGAATGAAAGAAATTCTTCCACACGCACACCCCCCCCCCCCCACACACACACACACACGCAGACACACGTGCACACACACATACACACACGTACACACAGCCACACGAACACACACACACACGCTCACGCACCCACACACACCCGCACATACCCACACACACGCCCACACATACATAAACACCCATGTGCACATATCAGCACTAGCCCTGCAATAATATGCAATCATGACTTTACAAATTTTTTTTTCATAGGTCTAAATTATTCTGATCTGTTTGATCGAGCACAAAACCCGTTAATGGGGTCATTTCTAAATGGTTCAGCAAATAGGTTCATCTCTCATGTTCACGACACTTGAATTACTGTTGAGAACATAATGATCTTTTGAATTCCTAATAGTTTTGTTTTTGTGTCCGTTTTTTGGTGTGTTTTTTTGCATTCGCCTTATTTCTCCATTCCCCAAGGCGGTGTGCGTTGCACTGTGGTTTTTATTTTGCGCCTGTCGGCCCAATGCATCCGACTTCAGCATGCATTTTATGTAAGGGTCTGCTTCCTCCTGCATTTTCTAAGGGTTTGCTTCCCCGGGGTAACGGCCGGTGCTGTGATGGGGATCGAACCCAGCACCTTTGGGTTGTGAGCCGTGTCACTTAACCACTAGGCCACGCCGTCCCCTGTGTCCCGTTTGAAAGCGACTAAACATGGTGGCAGGGCTGGATTTAGGTGCAAGCTAAACTGGCTACAACTTATGGCTTCATAACCAGCATAAGCATGGAATCTTCTTCAGAGATAATATTTAGTTAATGGTCCGTAATGGTGATGCAATATCTCAACAGTTATTACATATGATGGTAACACATTCTTCAGGAGAAAGATCATCTTCATATTTAAAGAGAATAAGGACCTTCTTCTTCTTCTTCTTCTTCTTCTTCTTCTTCTTCTTCTACTACTACTACTTCTTCTTCTTCTTCTTCTTCTTCTGTTGCTTCTTTTCTCGTTCTCAATCTCCCGACACCAAGTCCCGAAAAGGACTTTGCAAGTAGCAGGATGTTGTCCGGAGAACGGAATGCCTTTCTTCTTCGATCCATTCTACTTAGTCAGTCTGCTCTATTGTAGTCTGTTATCCAGGATCACCACGTGGAGGTGTAGAAGGGTCTTGGCAGCACTGGTTCGCAGGCCCTGACGCTAGCAGTCAGCTGTGAGTCACTGACCGCTGCAGTTCGTGCGTTGCTCAGCGCTATCCCTGCGCGTTTTACCCTGAGCTGCTCAGACTCATGTTTTTATATGAAAAATAATATAAAACACATCATAAAATGACATTATATTATTATAATTTTGGGCCAAATACCACGAACACAGATTCGTGGATATTTCCTGACTGGAAACCATCAACATTCTTGCAACCAAGAAGACACGAACACCTTCATAATCAATTGACGCTGAAATTGGATATGAAATGTCCTTTTTAGAAAAACCAGACACCATCACCTGGACTGTGTTGGTAATAACCTCAGAGGGAAGGCGAAAAAGAGGCCGATCTAAGACAAATTGCCGAAGAACCGCAGAGGCCGAAATTAAAATCTTGAATCAGAGATGAGACACTGAATGAGGGATGACTGCAAACCGGATGGAGTGCGGGGAGTTTGTTGCTTCCCTTCAAGACGCCATCAAGTGTGACTTTCACTCACCGCTTTGTCCCTCCTTAACCAAGAAACCAAGAAGATCTTCATAAACAAATCTTTGTCAATCTTAATCGACCTGGTCTTCTACAACGGCAGACGCTCTTGTGCAGGTCCCAGTTATGGGGTTAGCTGGATGTAGCCAGGAAGACGACTTCTTGCTTAGAGAGCTAGGCTCGAGCAGCTTATTACTCCGCTGCGTTGCAACAAGTCTCGTGGAGAGTGGTTAACCGATGTGCGAGTCCATCTTAAAAGACTAAAACACTAGAGAAAAGTAGACCCGCAGCCTGTTAGGCGCCATCTATGCTGCTCTTAACAATGGCCGGTGTTATACTATGCCTCACAGTTCATTGCTTCTTACAACATGCTCTCTGTGGGGCAGTGATGCTATGCATGTCCTTGTCAAACACAAAGACCCCGGCGGGCCACTCAGGACTAATAATAAACAAATATTACGGTTAACTGTTGACCTCCTCCTCCTCCCCCCCCCCCCCCCCCCTATATACAATGAGACCACGAACCACTGACACACTATACATTATTGGTTTCTGAGAGTCTAGGACCTGAATGAGATTACCTCTCTTTGAGATATCTGCATGGATAGACTTGGCAACAGCATAGCATACGAGTATTATAGGAGATACAAAATGGCATAAACATGGTATCAAGATGCTGAACAGCGCATGAGCTCCAGCGTTCAGCGTCCCATAGCTGGCTGCTAGCGTCGGGGCCAGCGAACAAGAGCTAGCTGCTAGAGTCAGGACCAGCGAACTAGAGCTGGTTGCTAGCGTCAGGGCCAGCGAACTAGAGCTGGCTGCTAGCGTCAGGACCAGCGAACTAGAGCTGACTGCTAGCGTCAGGGCCAGCGAACTAGAGCTGGCTGCTAGCGTCAGGACCAGCGAACTAGAGCTGGCTGCTAGCGTCAGGACCAGCGAACTAGAGCTGGCTGCTAGCGTCAGGGCCAACGAACTAGAGCTGGCCAGACCCTTCTGCACCTCCATGTGGTGATCCTGATAACAGGCAACAACAGAGAAGACTGGTTAAGTAGAAGGGATCGAAGAGGGGAGGCTAACCAAGTACTCAAAAATGCCTGCTGAAGTCGGATGTATCGGACCGAAGAGCTGTTAACTACGACCCAACCCATTCCATTCTCGGGACTACATCCTACTGCTTGCAAAGCGGGAAATTGAGAACGAACGAAGAAGAAAGAGAAGTATAAAACTATTTATCAAATAAATTAAATGTATGAACATACATTATTCTCTCCGACGATGTTTGTCTGTTCGTTGGACGGTCGATGTGACAAAACAGAAACCAAACATTCAGTTGAGTAAAACAATCCAAATAGGTTTGTCAGTCAATAAGTTAAAGCAGAAACCAAACGTCAGTCTTTGGACCAAATATGTAAAACAGGAAATTAGACAACCCGTGTGGAGTTAAATAATTGATAGCTCCCATTCTTCAGGTTTTGTGACAGAGATTGTGAAGTTTCAATTAGCAAGGTTTCTACAAAATAATAGATGCTTATTTCACAATACAACGTACCACTTTCAAATCACTTCCTGATCAGTTGGACAAACTAAATACGCCGTAGGTTTTCATTGGAATTACAGTTTGTAATGTAAGATGACACAAGATGGAGATGCCACGTAAGAAATTTCCACTAGCATTGCTTTGGCCTTGTGCGACTTTAATCAGCTGACCGACGTCTGGAAAGCAACGACGATGAACAAACATTCCGAGCTCAAACTATCCAACTCAAAAGTAATATCATTCCTCACATAAGGATGTGAAAGCTGAAAGACAACAAAAGCGCTGGAAAACAAACAAAATATCTTTGAAAATAAATGTTTAAGAAAACTATTGAAAATACGCTGGGACCAGCTCGTAACTAATGGCTCCATAAGAACAGAGACAAACCAAATATACGTGTCGACCATCGTCTGGGAAAAAACGATGAACATACATCGGACATGAATAAACAATAACCGTCTTTCATTACAAGCACTCGAATGGACACCAAGGGGCGTTCGGAAAAGAGGGACACCCAAGGAAACAGTCAGAAGAACAAACAAACGAGAGAAGGTGGCAGAAAGCCGTCGGTCTCATTGGGAAAATACCCATGAAACGTCACACATTGAGGTCAACTAAATTACAAAACTCATCAGCACTCATATTGTGCCAAGGTTTATAATCAATCCATACATCATCCACACAGAGAAATATAACAAATAACGGTACAAAACACAACAAATCACTGTTGGGAGTGATCACATCACAGAATTCTGCCCTGAAACAAACTGAATACCAATCTTCTTTTATTTATATATATCATCATCATCCGTCCTGTAACCTAGAAGATTGTTTAGGCACCGTTATTGCAGTTTTTCGAACCCGCTATACGTCTCGATTTGTTGCCAGGGTAACAGTTCCAGCTATAGATCTTCCCGTCAACTCTTTTATATTGTCCTCCAATCTTTTCTTTTTGGTTCTCACGCTTACCAGGCACAGTGCCTTGCAGGATGGTCTTGGTCAGCCCTATCGATCGTGACAAATGTCCATACCTTGTCAATTTTCGAGTTTTTACTATAGTTAAAAGGTTTTTTTTATATTGACCTAACTTCTTCCTAACAATTTCAAGAACACTCGTTTGTAACGCAATCCAAATATGAAATGCCAAGAATTCTTCGCAAGCATCTCATTTCCATTGCACACACTTTACGTTTTAGGGCAGCCGTCAGAGTCCAAGTCTTACACGCGCAGAACTATAGAGTTGACTACTGTATACATTAGTCATCTTCGCTTTAAGGCTAATGTTCCTGTTTTTTCCAGATTATTTGCAGTCTTGTCAGGGTGACCATGGCCGTCGCTGTTCTTGACTGAATCTCCGCTCTAGACCCCTCCGCATTCATATCTGTTCCCAGATATTTGAACCGCGCAACACTTTCAAGTTTCTAGAGGTTCACCTTTGACCTTAATCGGGTTTTAAATAACCTCTGGGTTGTCGACTATGATCTTACTCTTCCTAATATAAATGTATATAAATATATAAACATGAAATGAAAATATATTTCGAATTATAACAATCGTTATAATTGTGACGATTACAATGTTCATGAAGTGTTAGATGGAGGACAATAGAATAATTTGCATTTGAATACTAAATTTAACAAAAAATAGTAACAGAACTTGTTTGTCACTTTTGTTATTCCAATGCACGACTGCTAAATACAAAGAGGAAGGGTCTAGGCAGTGAGTTTGAGTTTCATTGTGGTGGAAACAATTATAATATACATCATTTTCTTCATGTAATCAAATATTAATGGGTTTTTTGTAGGTGAATTAAATAAAAAGGTTGGCTTTATTAGCATTGAGATATGTTATAATAGGGATTGCAGACCTGCAGATGTTCTGTGGCGTTATGAAATTGTCACTAC
The DNA here is from genome assembly GCA_036924085.1 of Ariolimax columbianus. Lineage (NCBI taxonomy): Eukaryota > Metazoa > Mollusca > Gastropoda > Stylommatophora > Arionidae > Ariolimax > Ariolimax columbianus. Next base: position 70,697,594 of record JAVGWX010000018.1, on the reverse strand, counting down.
CAAATTTTTAAAAAACAGTCACAACAAATGGTGTCCATATAAGAAAGCTGTAGCAGATGAAGCTGTTCATGCAAACACACTAGTACCCTATCTGATGTTGTTATGGCTAATATAAAACCAGTATTTTAGGACCGAAACAGGAATAAAATACTAACAAAATGGTTTGAAGAAAATACACAAATGTCAATGATTGACTGAACAGATTTTGAAATAATGTCCCAAGAATAAGAATCATGGTCTAGCTATTGTGAAAGCTATTGCTGTTTCTGTTTATAATGATGGGACCAAATCTCTGTTGGTAATGACGGGACCAAATCTCTGTTTATAATGACGGGACAAAATCTCTGTTTATAATGATGGGACCAAATCTCTGTTTATAATGATGGGACCAAATCTCTGTTGGTAATGGATGAAATGGAATTACATACGTGCAGGTATCTGAGAGAGAGTCCTGTGAACGCAAGAAGATTGTGACGCAAAAAAGGAACTCAGAGAAAAGCTGTTGTCATCCTATGATGCGAGGGGGGGGGGGGGGCGAAAAGGAGGAGAATATTTGTATTAGATGATTGGCAGGTTTCTACTGAAGGGTTTAGATATCAGGTTGGAAGTCATTGATTAGAATCAAGGTATGTAATCAGCATAAAATGGGAAAATATAGTGTCCTAAACTTTTTGCCGAAAACCGCAATGTACAAATAGTTTGTGTGATCCCTTTTTTGTTTATAAAGCAATTGTCCTGCAACTTTGCACATATATTCTAAAACATCAGGGCTTAGTTGTAAACTATGAAAATCAAGCTATCTTACAATGTATAAGAGTTATTATAATTTGGCGTATCTAATTTTTATTTTTATTGAAAAAAAAAAATGAATTTTCACAAAAATACAATCGTAAAAGATTTAGCTTTGGCTGTAAAATGAAGGGATGATCTTGAACATCGTTATCAGAACAACAATGAAGTGTGTATGATCAATGACACAGGAGAAATTACTTGCATAATTTTGTCGTTTTTTTTAAATTTAAATTTTCAGTTTATTTGGATATATACATTTTAAATAAAGTTACAACAATTATAAAAAGAGTACTCCTTACTAGGCGGTACTCCTTAAAGGACAAGTAGCAGCTGAAAATAAAACTTTCAAACTATGCTTTATGAAAGAACTAAAGTAGCAGCCTTGTCAAATATAGACAAATATTATTGGCTAAATGTGAGGACCATGTCTTGAAAGAGGACTATTGAAAAAAAGATGGACTGTCGTTCGTTCATCCGAGAGAAGTCATCAATGTTTTGGAATCATCCGACTGTGATTACATGAAAAATTAACCTACATGTTTGCTTTCCGAGAAATAGAAGTTTCCATGACCTTGGCAAAACGGTCCTATTCAGGACCACCCCAATCAGCTAGAAGATGGATCTCAGAACTGAATTATAACCGTTTATTGTTTGGCCCAGCATCTATTTATAAAACTGAACAAATCCATCTGAAGTATGTATTTTATATGTTCTATATATCGTATGCTTTTACATTTTCACACATTTTTTCTACGAAAAGCCCAGTTACTACTTACAACTCCTAAAACACATGAACTACATCACAAAAGGGCATTATGTGGAATCTAATGTAGAAAATCTCATTCAAATTGGAGAAACGCCTTTGTCTTAAAAACACATACAAATAAATTTTAAAGTAAATTATTTTCTCAAGTGATAAATACTTCCTTTGCTAACAAATATAAAAATAACTAGCCACTTTAAGAAAATGGCACTTCCTGACACAATGTAAATGATTAAGTCATTGGGACATTGAAATGATAAGTTCACGTGCAAAAAATCGCGCAAATCAGTGTAAGGGTTATTCAGATATTAGACGGCAAATGACGGCAACCATTGTGAAACGGACAATAGTTGACATATGAAAGTTTCATCATTTAGTCGTCAGTCTATCAAGGGAGTTTTCCTATAAGTCCGAAGGCCTGCTCTACCATACAAGTTCTAAGAACAGTGGCATCATACCCTTTCAAATGGAGATAATTTGTTTCTGCCTTATGCACCGTATTTATCGCGCAAAGAACATAGGTAGATTGATAGATAGACAGACCGACAGACCGACCGACAGACAGACAGACAGACAGACATATCGATAGATAGATAGATAGATAGATAGATAGATAGATAGATAGATAGGTAGACAGACAGACAGACAGACAGACAGACAGACAGACAGACAGACAGACAGACAGACAGACAGATAGATAGATAGATAGATAGATAGATAGATAGATAGATAGATAGATAGATAGATAGATAGATAGATAGATAGATAGATAGATAGATAGATAGATAGATAGAATGTAAGAAACGTATAAGATATAAGGGAAATAATATAAGATAGCCCGTGCTGAGTTAAATATGTCCTTGTTAGCTCCCATTGACGAGGTTTTTTTTTTGGGAAAGATATGTAGAATCGCTTTCAGCTACATTTATAAACATAAGTGCAAACAAAGGGTTGCAAGCTTGACTCTCAATCCAAGGTTCCACGTTCAAATCACGTCATGCTCAATTTGACAGATCGGATGTGTCAAAGCTTTTATCTATTATATTAACGCTTGTTCCAGACGAACCAGCCTTAAATGGTTACATGAAGAAATCAGAGGGACATTTCAGAACCACCATGGGCGCAAAGGTGTTCGTGCTCTGCCGTCTGCATTTTCAGCAATGGAAGAGACTCGGCACTTATGGAGGCACCCAGGTGCAATGAAAGCGGTTCTATTAATCATTTTGCATTTTTCAATATATGCTGACAACATTGTGACATTGACATACTCAAGGTCACACTGCAGATGGCATCAACGAATTCATCTATATCGGCAGCATATCATCTGATGGGCGCAGTGATCCTGATATGTTAAGGTGGATCGGACTAGCTGCGTCTACTATGCACGATATCCGACGTGTATAGAGTAACGGTAAGATCTCCCTTGAAACAGAAATCAGAATTTACAAGTCCTTCTTGGTCCGGGTCCTTGTTTACGGCTTCGAAACCTGGACATTACTGAAACACGATATGTCGAGATTGGAGGCCATCCACATGCGCAACCACATTTCAGAAACATTTGACCGTCACAAAGTTTCTTTATTTTTTCATGTCGTACGGCTGGACCAGGAAACCCTGAACCACAAGATACTACAAAGGTCTTCCTCAGCGCCAAAAGTCTTCCACAGATCGCCTGAAGGTGCAAAAGTGGCCGTCCCCGCACAGTATGGCTGCATCAAATAGTAACCTCTATCTCCGCTCTGGACGAGACCTGGAACAACACTGCAACAGAGGATCATGGATGTGGCCGACGGACGAAACGGGTCTCAGACGTCTAAGCGAATATTATTATTATTATTACTATTAGAATTTTAAATTGGCCTACAAAATATATTAAAGTTCTCCCTTTGACGAAAATTCCTCCACAAAAAATAAATTTCTTTCCCACAAATTAACAGAGATAACATGTAGCGTGTGGATTTTTAATGCAGAAAATGCAGAAACTTTGTATACCACAAATATTTCCACAAACCTCTGAGCATGGATTGCTTAGTTGGTAATTTCTAAAGGGAAGTAGATTTAGAAATTGTTAGGTCGGTGGTTCGAATCCGGCTCGGGTGCAAATATTTTATCTTTCATTGTTGTAACGCAGAAATCATATCAATTATTTCTAAAATGTGCTTTGATCGACACAATGTCAGCATAAATTTACAGTGGGTGGTGAGGAAATAGATCAGGTCACACATTTTGAATATCTGGGCTCTAAAATTTACAAAAATGGCGACTGCTGGAAAGAAATCAGAAGACGACTAGTAATGGCAATGCAGAGACTGAACAGCCTGAAGGAATTATGGCAGAGCACCAACAAAATGATAAAAGTAAGTTTTGAGAGCCTGCGTTTTTCCTATGGCAGCTTATGGCTGCGAATCATGGACGATTACCAAAACTTCCAGACAAAGAATCGAATCCGTCAAAATGTTACAGAAAGATTCTCAGAATACCCTGGACAGAGAAAAAGACAAATGTAGACATTCGGCAAAAGTTGAGCATAGATGAGAACTGATTTATCAATTCCATTTTGGCTAGAAAAATGTAAATACTTTGGTCACATCAAGAGACACAACGGTCTCGAGAGAACAGTGATGGAAGGTATGGTTCCAGGCAAAAGAGGAAGGGGAAGACCAAGAAGACGATGGCACCAAGATATCCAGGAATGCCTGGGTATGACTGTGGCGGAGGTTGGAGTTTTGGCAAGGGAACGAGTTTCTTTCAGACAGACTGTGATGGGAGCGAAGTTCTATAAAGGACATGCTACATGATGATGTTTTGATCGACATCTGAACATGTTCGTAATTTTTTAATGATTGACGGGTTATTGCTAATTGATATCATATTTTGTATGGTCAAACTAGAGAACTAAGAGCAGCCAAGTTCAGGTGAAACAAGAGCACACCTGGAGTCTACCGTGGTATTCTTTGGAAATAATAGTAATAGCTGTCCATCGTTGTCGATGAGGACCCCCCGACATCATCCTTGTTACAGATTTTGACGTTGGGTGTTGGTGCGCATGAACAGGCCAAATGCTGGCACAAAACCATCTGCTGCATAACAGGCACACGAGGTCTGTAGAAGTTGTTGGTGTTTCCGCTGTTCGCGATTTCCGGGTCTCGCGTCTGCTCTGGGTTTTCACAACATGGTCGTTTTCGCTGGTAACTACACTTTGACTGCGCTTCTCCAGTCAGATCTGTTTTACGCAACACATTCCCAGGTGTCGACGTCTATCTGGCAACTTTTCAGTGAACTTTTCTAATAAGCTGTGTCATAAAACGTCTGGTCAACGAGATGGAGATCAACAATTCAATCCCTATAGTGGTGAGTTTAATGAGGAGCTGCGTATTGCACTAGAGCCCGGTGACTCTGGCCCACCTTCTCCATTTGTGGGATGAAAGAAGAGTCATTGTAACACGCTACATACAAAAGTCACCACAAGGTCCCTCAACTCAGCAAGACTAGCGACAAGCAACAACAGGAGTACATTGTCAAACATGCTCTGATTTGGAAACACATATATTCGACTTTCTTGTTAGTAGCAGTATCAAATCAAATACATTAAAGGTGCTTAAAGATGTCAAAGCCGGAAGTGGAATACGGAATGCTCTCTCAATTCTAACTGAATACTCTCAGATTGCGCGTAATGTAGAGCATATGTTAGCTAAAGCTGAGCCGAGTTAAACACATTTTCCACTCCTCGACAATCATGTAAATTAGTCAGGCTGTATCCTTTCAACAAGTTTTCCTTTAACTGAACATGACCGTTGTTCGTTTGCAAGGACTTATATTTCTCCTATTTTTACAAACCTCCCCATATCCTTGAGAGCTGAAACTGTGTAAACAGCCTCTACTAGTGCGACATGTTAATCTATCAAATTTAGAAAGATCCCCGAATGACCTTACAAAAACACCATGACACTATTTATCTAACCTGACATGACCATTGCTCGTATGCCTATATTTCCTTAATCATTCGTTCACAGATCCTCAAAAGACCTTACAAAAATACAAATACACCAATTCACCAAAAGACATACCAACTTAGAGAAAAAAAAATACTCTAGTTGTCTCAGAAACAAAAAAAGTCTCAATATAAATGAAAACTTACACCGAAAAACGTTTTTGTAAAAAATATTTATTTCTTAGAGGTAAAAGTTTTCTTTTAGCCCCGCCACATGGGAGTTATGCATGCATGCATGCCAGCTGTTTAAAAAACGAAAATGGCCCATGAGTTCTGATATAAACATAAAGATTGTGGTTGAAAGACCGTAGCTTCTCAAATGAAGGGAAATAACTAATGTAGAACAATTAGCAGCTCATGGCATTACTTTCCCTCTATCCCCTGTTCATGCTAGCAAAGGAGTTCCCAGAATGTGGTACATGTACTCTAATGAGTCAAGCCATGGTGTGCACCTGGCGAAAAGCGTTAGAATAGACATGATAGACTAAGCTATCAGAAAAAGGTTTTGAAAAATTAGAAAAGATCCCCTTTGCATAAAACAGATGTGAAATAAATTAGAAATTGTCTTCTTCTTCTTCGTACGCTGTCAGACGTCAACTTGAATTTGTTCGAAGAAAGCAGCTGTCATCCTGAGGCTGCCGACACTGCCATAGAGCTTGTCTGGTGATGGCCACATGTGCTTTCTCTGGTCCTCGAATGTCGGGCAATTTTGCAGCAGATGTTTAGCGGTCATTTTCCCAATACCACAGGTGCATTCGTCAGTGCCACCTATCTTCAGTTTATTGAATAGATGGTATCAGCGTACGAAGAAGAAGGAGAAGAATAGATGGTACCTCAATCTGTTGGGGCCTGTGCGGAGTCTGAAGACCACGACCTGCTCTCTTCTGTTCAACTGGTAGTAGGCATCATATTTTTGGTAGTCAGTATGTTCTGTTTCCCATTGGCAATGTATCTAGCCCTAATAAACCTTTTGGACTCTTCGTAGGTCACACTAGAATCTGGTTGCGGTAGTCTTGCACCTTCTTTTGCCAGTCTGTCTGCTTTCTCGTTGCCTTAGATGTTACAGTGGGATGGAACCCACTGTACCACTACTCTTTTTGGTGTGGACTGCTGGCATAGTTGACATAGTACTGCTCTTAAACCATTAAGTTCAGTATTGTTCTGGCTTTTTAGTACTGTAACCACGACCAGGGCATCTGTAAACAGGACTATCTGGCTTTCATTGCTTTCGCCTGTCACCATTGCTTTTACTGCAGCCTTCAGTGCCTCTGCCTCCGCTCTGAAATTGCTTGAGAATTTTCCAGTTGCCACTGACAGTGTTATTTTTCTACCATTTGTTAGGCTCAGGAATACCCCTCCCCCTCCATTCTGTGTTGTATTTGTTACAGAACCGTCGGTGTATGCATGGGTCCAGTCCATGCTTGGGTAGTTTTCCGCTATGTACCTCAGGGTTATGTCTCTTCTTTCTTTTTCAGACTGGCTGTTCTTGTTTCCAATGCCTGGTATATTTTCTACCACCTTCGGAATGATATGCTGCTTCCATGTGGGTTTGTGTACAGTAGGGATGGGCTTTGGTGTTGTTATGGTGTTCATAGGGTCTTCCCTCATCTTTGCTTTGGCTATTTCTGCAAAGTTTCTCCGATTTAGTTTCCCTTTTCTAAATCTATTTAGTCTCTGATGCATTGGATGGTCTGTCAGTCTTCTTAGTTTTTCTGCTTGCTGCTGGGCTCTGCAGTCTCTTCTGTCGGTCATGGATTGCAGATTTGTAATCTTTTCAAGTTATACAATTGGCGTTGACTTCATGCCTCCTGTTATAACTCTCATGGCTTGGTTTTGAAGTTTGCTAATTTTATCAAAGTTCGCCTTTGCTGCTGTTACCCATGCCGCAATGCCATACTCGAGAACTGGTCTCACTCTTCCAGTGTACAGTTTCTTAAGTATGCTTTCGTCTGCTCCCCAGCTTGTGCCAGCAAGTTTCATCATGATTGCCATTCTTTGTCTGGCTCTCATTCGGTTTCTCTCGATCTGACTTTTCCATGTCATGCACCGATCAAATGTAACGCCCAAGTAGTTTGGGTTGTCGTTTGGTCGCAGATATTTGCCGTTAAGACTTATTTTGGTGTTCTGTGGTTTGTTTGAAAGGGAGAATATCGTGCATGTTGTTTTTTCTTCATTTATTTTGACCAGCCATGATTTCGCTCACTCCTCCAACGATGTTAGGGCCTGCTGCATCCGATTGTTTGCTACGGGGAGATTTTTTCAGAGGCTCACATAGCCAGATCGTCTGCAAACATGGAGCTGTGGACTCTTCTTTGTATATTCTCTGTGATGTTGTTTATATACACCAGAAAAAGTGTGGGTGACAGTACTCCCCCTTGGGGTACTCCCTGCTCCAGTGTCACCTTTTTTGCTCATCTGCCCTTGTACTTGAACTCTAGCTATTCTGTTTTCGAGGTAGTGGCTGATCCATCTGTACATTTTTCCAGATGCTTCACTTCTTCGTAGCTTGACTTTAAGTCCCTCTTTCCACACCTTGTCAAATGCCTTCTCTAGATCCACTCAAACCGCTACTGTATGCTTTTTCTCTTGGTAAGCATCCTCTATTTCCTGGGCTATGAGAGTGATCTGGTCCTCAGTGGATCTGTGCTGTCTAAAACCTGCTTGCTGTGGAATTAATATGTTTCTTTTCTTTCAGGTGCCACATCAGTCTGGTGTTTATCATATGCTCCATCAGTTTTCCTACACAGCTCAGTAGACTGATGGGCCTGTATCCATTTCGATCTATTCTATCTTTTTCTTTCTTTGGTACTGGTACAAGTACAGCATCTTTTCATGCCTGAGGTACAATTCATCTTTTCCAGCTTTAGTTCAGGACTGATAGTAACTTCCTCTTTGCTGTTTCGCCCAATCCCATCAGCATTTCATTTATTATCCCATCTTTTCCGGGCGATTTCTTTTTCTTTAAAGTTCTCATGGCCTCATTCATTTCATTCATGGTTAGTTTTGCCATCATGTGCTCCTCTGGTGCCATATTGATGTTGTCGTGGCTCTTTTGTTCTTCACTAATGTATGTATGCCTGTCTGTAGGGACATCAATGGGGTTTGCTCTGGCATAGTGTTCTATAAAGGCGTTTGCTGCTTTTTTTCCGGTAAGCATGTTGTCACCCTGCTTGATGGTAATTTGTTTATTTGATGGTATTTCGTCATTCATGGCTCTGACTAATTTCCATAGTTTGTTCCCTTCTTTATCTAAATTGAGGCTTTCTCTTTTTTTTCCAACTGTCTCTTGTTATTTGGTTCGGTGTTCTTTTGTATTTCGCAGTGACGGTCTTGAGGGAGATATTTGCTTCCATACATTGCTCTCTCTCTGCCATGTTCCTAGCATTTGAGACTTCATCCTCAGCTTTCTGCAGTTCATGATTCCAATATGGCTTGTAGTTTTTCCTTGCCCCTCTTGAGATGGTCTCGTTGGCTGCTTGCAGTAATGCTTTGCTTAGGCTTTCCACCATAGGTTTCATATTGTTATTTCGTGTGTTGATAGTTTCACACAGTCCATCTGTCAGCATTGCAAATTGTCCCAGTCGGCTCGTCTGTAGTTCCAACGTGGCAGCGGTTTTATTTCCCGGGGGCCTACTTCCATATCAATATCTAGCCTAATTGGCCTGTGGTCGCTACCTGCCAATTGGTCGAGTACCTGACGATCTATTTTGTGGAATTAGAAATTGAACTTGTAATGGTCATTTTTGTTTAGGCGTAGTGACATGGCAGCAATTGCGCGAAGCGGCAATGGTGATTCTGTACAAGCTAACAGAGCGTAGAAATCAGGTCAATTGGTAGCTAGAAAACGGCCCATAGGCCGCTATTTTTTCTCACAGCCAAATAGTCACAAATTTAGCCGGACTTCCCTGACTGAATTTCTATTTTTAGAACAATGAACGATTCAAAAAGTGTTCAATGAGAAATGGAACTGTGTGACGGATGATGTTATTCCTTCTAGGTAACCTGAAATTTCATGATGTATCATTTATAAGACTATGTAAGAGTTTTATTTGTAATGCTATTGAGTCAATTTGATAATTTTATTGAATAGTTTGTTCCAAGCTTTCAAAGTATGTACAATGTTGTTTTCGTGCAGTTTTGTTTAGTTTTGTGATTGCTGTTTGAATTGTATTATTTTATTGAGATGCGTGAAGCTGTGTGAAATGTTGTGTTATAATATCAGTCATGTTCTAAGATTTAGTGAAAATGCCGTTTAAAAAAATGGGAGACACTGTAGACATCAACAATGTTTTTTCGATTCAGTTGACTTTCTGTTAGAAAATTATATTGACGCTCTGTCTTTTGAACAAAAAAGTGCACCTGAAAGGAAAAATACCATGCACAATTTACGCAGTTCAAATAATCTTTTCCTGACAGTCAATTTCAAAAACCGAAAAAAACACATACCCTAAGGTATTTAACATTATAGCACTACACAATGAATTGGTAAATATTTACAACTCAGAAGACAAAGTCAAACCTTGCATTGAATTATTGAGTTTCATTGTTGATAACGACCTCCAAACAGTGCATGGACAGACAGCTAGCTCCTGCAACTGGTTATTAGGATTCCAGTGAGCTCGACTACCGCAGAACGTTCTTGCGACACCTGCCTATAAAATGAATATCTACTAACTTAGGATAGAAAAGTCCTAGCACGCGAATGTGTGCAACTAGTGTGTTAACATTAATTTGACATGCCGGCATGCTCCTTTTTTCACAAGTATTAGTCATGAGGGGTGAGTTGATGTTATTTGTGAAAAAAGTTAACCGCGGTAAATTGTAGGGCTAGATGAGAAAGTGTGAAATTGTCAAAAGGGTACCTGGTAACAAAACAATTTGGAGCCCCTATACCAGCACACGAATAGGCGTGATGTGTCTTTTGACTAAAATAAAAATTATTCTTGCTACATGTGCATTAAAACATCCAGTTTCACTTTCAGATAAATGTCGAACTTCTTAGAATAAGTTTAAGTAAGACCTGTTTCATTTCCGGTTTGTGCAAAAGGTTAATATATAGTTTTACATATTAACTATAACAAGCATTAGTTATGTTTAGCGCAATAGATATATCTTTATTAAGGACTAGACCAAGGTTCACAAACATGCGGCCAGCGGGACACATGCTGATGACTAAGCGTTATCGTGTGACCTGTGACGTGAGCGTCATCTCTGCATGACGTACGAGACAGTGATGGTTTGAGAATAAATGCAAATAACTAAAATACTCAATATAAATGTTTCCACAAGCGAATGATTAGTGATAAAATTAAGAAATAATATATTTTATCTGAGATTAAGGTGAATGGGAACAAATTAAAACAGGTTAAATGTTGCAATGGAAAATGCTGAATGAGTAAGATGTAAAACGATTTGACAGAAATAATGTACAAGAAAATACACGGATGTTCGTCGTCGTCGTCTTCTTCTTCTTCTTCTCTTCTTATTTTCTTCTCTTCTTCTTCTTTATCTTTTTATTCTGTTCTTTTTCTTCTTCTTCTTCTTCTTCTTCTTCTTCTTCTTCTTCTTCTTCTTCTTCTTCTCCTTCTTCTTCTACTTCTTCGTCGTCTTCTTATTATTATTCTCCTTCTTGAAAGGACGTTGTGTAGTAGTTTACAGCGAGGCTGTTTATTTACAGCTTGACAAGCGAGCCTGTCAAACCTGGGGATCGATGTACATAACAGGGTTGTACAAGATGTGGGCTGGGTGGGATGGGGTGTAGTTGGGGGGGGGGGGGGCGTATTCCGTTGAACGAGAATAAGTAAAGTGAAGTCAGTTTAGCGAGAATCAGTATAGTGAAGTCAGTCATACAAGAATCAGTATAGTGAAATCAGTCACACAAGAATCAGTATAGTGAAGTCAGTTGAGCGAGAATCAGTATAATGAAGTCAGTTGAGTGAGACGCAGTAAAGTGAAGTCAGTTATACAAGAATCAGTATAGTGAAGTCAGTTGAGCGAGAATCAGTATAAGTGAAGTATAGTGAAGTCAGTCATACAAGAATCAGTATAGTGAAGTCAGTCATACAAGAATCAGCATAGTGAAGTCAGTTGAGCGAGAATCAGTATAGTGAAGTCAGTTGAGTGAGACGCAGTAAAGTGAAGTCAGTTATACAAGAATCAGTATAGTGAAGTCAGTTGAGCGAGAATCAGTATAGTGAAGTCAGTCATACAAGAATCAGTATAGTGAAGTCAGTTATACAATAATCAGTATAGTGAAGTCAGTTAAGCGAGAATCAGTATAGTGAAGTCAGTTAAGCGAGAATCAGTATAGTGAATTCAGTCATACAAGAATCAGTATAGTGAAGTCAGTCATACAAGAATCAGTATAGTGAAGTCAGTCATACAAGAATCGGTATAGTGAAGTCAGTTGAGGGAGACGCAGTAAAGTGAAGTCAGTTGAGCGAGACTCAGTATAGTGAAGTCAGTTGAGTGAGACGCAGTAAAGTGAAGTCAGTTGAGCGAGACTCAGTATAGTGAAGTCAGTTGAGTGAGACGCAGTAAAGTGAAGTCAGTTGATCGAGAATCAGTATAGTGAAGTCAGTTGAGCTAGAATCAGTATAGTGAAGTCAGTTATACAAGAATCAGTATAGTGAAGTCAGTTATACAAGAATCAGTAAAGTGAAGTCAGTTGAGCGAGAATCAGTATAGTGAAGTCAGTTGAGCTAGAATCAGTATAGTAAAGTCAGTTATACAAGAATCAGTATAGTGAAGTCAGTTATACAAGAATCAGTAAAGTGAAGTCAGTTGAGCGAGAATCAGTATACAGTGAGTTGTACTTATTTTGAATGACGCGAAGCAGACGGCCATAACTATAGGCGGCCCTTTACAAGGAACCTGAATCCCATCATTTGTGGTAGCAGTGCTTTCACGTGCACTACTCTCTTGAGTCACATATTACGATATGCTTGGGAGGTTTCAGTGGTTCTATTATTTCCCACACGGGTATATACGGATGAAAAACATGAAGCACACAGGGAATACCAGAGGGACACACCATCTCCGACAGCAAAAGCTGCCTTCAATACTGCTCGCAAAGCTGTCCAGACCAGGCTTAGAGAGATGCAAGACTCCTGGCTCAGCAAAAGAGCTGACGAAATTGAGATGTTCGCCGAGCGTCATGACACCAAACGGTTTTACGAGGCACTGAAAGCTCTCTACGGCCCGCAGCCCTCTAGTAATACTCCAGTTCGCAGTGCGGATGGGGTACTGCTAACAGATAAGGTTCAGATTCTAGACAGATGGGCAGACCACTTCTGCAAAATACTAAACCACCCATCGTCCATAAATAAAGAGGCCATCCGGCGAATGCCGCAGGTGGAACTGAACCTGGCGTTGGATGAAGTCATTACTGAGGAGGAAGTCGACAGGGCAATCAGTTCACTATCTATAGGAAAAGCTCCAGGAGCTGATGCAATACCAGCAAAGGTATATAAGACAGCTGGCCCATCCCTCACCAGAAGGATCACTGAACTCTTCTGTCACATGTGGGCTGAAGGTAAAATTCCGCAGGAGCTAAAGGACGCCTCAATCGTTCACCTATACAAAAGAAAAGGCAATCGTCAGGAATGCGACAATCATCGAGGAATATCGCTACTCTCCGTAGCAGGCAAGATCCTAGCGCGCTTACTGCTAAACAGGCTCAACAAACACCTTGAACAAAGCCACCACCTCCCAGAAAGCCAATGTGGATTCAGAGCCGGAAGAGGAACAGTGGACATGATTTTTGCCGCTCGTCAAGTACAAGAGAAGTGTCGAGAGCAAAATCAGGCCTTGTACACCACATTTATTGATTTGACAAAGGCACTTCATACAGTTAACAGAGGAGGGCTGTGGATGATAATGTCTAAGTTTGGCTGCCCCAACAAGTTCATAACAATGGTGAAACAGCTACACGAAGGCATGTGTGCTCGTGTACTGGACAGCGGTGCAATCTCTAAAACGTTTCTAGTATCAAACGGAGTAAAACAAGGATGTGTACTCGCCCCGACTTTGTTCAGCATGATGTTCGCGGCCACGATGACAGACGCCTTCAGATCATTGGAGCTTGGAATACCCATAAAGTACCGCACAGATGGCAAGTTACTCAATTCCAGAAGAATGAAGGCCAAAACCAAAGTGGCTGGCGACATAATCAGGGAACTTGTATTTGCTGACGACTGTGCTCTAATGAGCAACTCAGAACTGAATATGCAGGTTGGAATGGACCAGTTCTCTGCCGCATGCGAAAATTTTGGCCTGACCATAAATGCCAAAAAAACAGAGGTCATGTACCAACCAGCACCAGGCATGCCGTACACAAAACCAGAGACTACAGTCAGCGGGCAGACGTTGAATGCCGTAGACAAATTCACATATCTGGGCAGCACGCTGTCTAGATCTGTCAGCCTAGACGATGAGGTGGCAAGCAGAATAGCAAAGGCCAGCACAGCCTTTGGTAGAATGCGCTCGATGGTCTGGGCACGTCGTGGCATCAGCGTCAAGACCAAATTGAAAGTCTACCGTGCAACCATCATTCCAACCCTACTATACGCTTGCGAAAGCTGGACTGTATACTCTGGACATGCAAGGAGGTTAAACCACTTCCACACAGGTTGCCTGAGGCGAATATTCCACATCCGATGGCAAGATCGTGTCACTGACATCGAGGTTCTCTCGAGGGCTAACATGCCCAGCATACATGCACTGCTAGAAAAAGCACGACTAGGATGGGCCGGACACCTCGTCCGTATGTCAGACGAGCGGCTCCCAAAGAAGCTTCTCTACGGCGAGCTGAGAGACGGATGGCGCGAGAGAGGGCGCCCAAAGAAACGTTTTAAAGACGGTCTGAAGGACTCACTAAAAAGTTGCCAGATAGACTTCGACACCTGGGAATGTCTTGCGAAAAACAGATCTGACTGGAGAAGTGCAGTCAAATCGGGTGTAGCTGCCGGTGAAGATGACCGTGTTGTGAAAGCCCAGAACAGACGCGAGACGCGGAAATCCCGAGCAGCGGGAACACCATCCCCTTCTACAAACCTCGTGTGCCCGATATGTAGCAGATATTTTCATGCTCGCATTGGCCTGTTCAGCCACATGCGCACCCACACCCAACAGGGAAATCTGTGACAAGGATGATGTCGGCGGTCCTCATCGACAACGATGGACAGCTATTATTATTATTATTATATACGGATGAAAACCTATTTTCGGAGAATAAAAAAAGGAAAATTTAAAAAAGTTTTCAAACGCAGTTTTGATTTGAAAACGGAAACTGATTCACTAGCGAATTAGTATTTGATAGCATTGATACAAAAAGTGAACCAAAACTGGACCAAAAAAATGAACGGCACAAAAGAACAAGACGAACCTATTTCAATGAATATTAAAGATGTGAGGTTGAAAAAAACAAACACTTCAACATAATTATCAGGAGGGACGGCATGGGCTAGTGGTTAAGTAACACGGGTCACAACCAGGAGGAATATAATAATAACAATGTTCGTTTAGGCATCTGCGGCCCGTTACGTTGGTCGGCCACATCTATGACACACTGCTACGGCGTGGTTCCAGGCCTCGTTGATATCTGCTGGAGTCTTTTGATTAAACTCAACCTTAATAAACTTTTACAAGTTTTTTTCCCTGGAGTCTTACCGTATGGGGACGGCCTTTTCTGCGCCTCCAGCGGTCGGGGGAAAAAGGGGGGGGGGGGGCTTTTGGCGCCGAGGAACGACTTGTGTAGTATCTTGTGGGCTGTTTTTCCCTGGTCCAGCAGTACGACATGACTGAACAAAGAAACTCGACGACGGTCAAGTATTTCCTGGTCCAGCAGTATAACATGACTGAACAAAGAAACTCGGCGACCGTCAAGTGTTTCTGAGATTGGGAGCAAGCCTGTTTTGGCTGTGACCTTCACGTTGCGGAGTCATGGCATCGGATGCCCAGGATACACTGCTGGTTGCGGGTGTGGAAGGCCTCTAGTCTCGACATGTAGTGTTTCAGTAATGTCCAGGTTTCGGAAGCAGACCATCACATAAAATGCATACCGAAGTCGCATGCACTTGGCCGACAGGCGCAAAATAAAAACATAGTGCAACGCACACCGCTTTTGGAATTGAGAAATAAGGCGAACGTAATAAAAACAAAACAAAAACTACATATTTAATCAGTTCAACGTTTGTCATGTATTACTTGGTGAAGGCATGTGCTCCATGGGGACCTGAAAATGTTTACTTGACTGAAACCTGGCAATATTGTGTAAAAGATAAGTATGAAAACAATTTATTTATATGTTGAAAGTGACATAATCATTATTCGTGTTTTAAATGTAGTAAACACAATGTCTAGATCGAATCCACGATGTTACGTGCGCAATTTATTTGACATGCTAGATAGTTTCAGTTTTGCATGTAACACTTAATGTTTTGTTTTCAGTTTCGGTTTCTCTATTGTTGCCTATTTGGTATTCCCGGAGGCTGGGAATTTCTATGCTGACATATCATCATTGTTATATATAATACGAGTAAGCGCATTTGAAAACAGTCTTATTGTATATTAGTTGTTGAAATAACATGATTTGAATTTTACACGCTGAAAAGGACGTACAGAACTTAAGCGTCTTATAAATAGTGGGTACGGAATATTTCGTCAAATTCAGATCAGCTTGCAGTACACACATATAATATTTCTGGATAAAGTTCGCATGCTGTCAGGGATATATTTAGACTTCCACGAAAGTCGTTCGTTTTCATTTAATTTGGTAAATAAAACTGAGATTTTGCTATTTTGTGGTGGCCAGTGGCTAAAAGGGACGCTTTCTTATTTCGACAAAAGGAACATAAGTTTTCACACAGAAGTAACACAGTACGATACATCAGGTGAGCAAACATGTGTTGTATTTACACTTGCTAGACGAGCATACACACATGAGCACTTGGTTGTAGTCTATAGATTATATAGGCGCATGGTTTGACGAGTTTTGGGCGCTTGTTTAACTAGATTAAGAGTACTTCGTTTGACGAGCTTAGGGGACTTATTTAACAAGATTAAAAGAGTGCTTCGTTTGACGAGCTTAGGTAGGGCCCCTGTCTAGATTAAATGGGCGCTTGGTTAGACAACCTTCGGGCGCTGGTTTAACTAGATTAAATGAGTGAATGGTTTGACAAGCTTAGGGGACTTGTTTAACTAGATTAAATGAGTGCTTCGTTTGACAAGCTTAGGTAGGGCAAATGTTTAACTAGATTAAATGAGTGAATTGTTTGACAAGCTTAGGTAGGGCAAATGTTTAACTAGATTAAATGAGTAAAAAGTTTGACAAGCTTAGGTAGGGCAAATGTTTAACTAGATTAAATCAGTGAATGGTTTGACAAGCTTATGGCACTTGTTTAACTAAATTAAAGGATCGCTTGGTTTGACGAGCTTGGGACAAATGCTTAGCTAGATTAAATGGGCGATTGGTTTGACAAGCTTAGGGCACCTGGTTAAAGTAGATTAATTGAACGCTGGGTTTAACAAACTTAGGGCACCTGGTTAAAGTAGATTAAATAAACTCTTGGTTTGACAAACTTAGGACACTTGTTGTAGATTAAATGGGCGATTGGTTTGACAAGCTTAACGCACTTTTTAACTAGAATGAATGAATAGTTTGACAAGCTTAGGGCACTTGTTTAATTAGTTGTCTAGATTAAATGGGTGCATGGTTTGACGAGAGTTAATTTTCATCACGGACATGATCAGAGGACTGTAACACCAGTCCCCGGACTAAGTAACATGGGATAATAGCGTGATATGATCAGAGGACTTGAACCCCAGTCTCCGAACTGATTAACCTTAGCTAGGGCCAACATGGCTTAAACTTTATTGCTGCTCCAAGTATACTTCCCCAACGAAAATGGTTTGAATCCCCGCCAGGCGAAACAACTGATTGTTGCTTTATTTTTACATTGAAATCGCCCCAGTGTTTAGAAGAAAATGAAGAAGAAGAAGAAGAAGAAGAAGAAGAAGAAGAAGAAGAAGAAGAAGAAGAAGAAGAAGAAGAAGAAGAAGAAGAAATATTCAGACATCTAAAATACTATTTTATTCTAACATCAGTAGGAAAATATACAAGATGGCTGAAGAAAATGTTAATACAACGGACATTGGCGCAGGAGCGGAAGTAGAAATGTCCGAGGACAGCGGGTACACAGATAGCATAGAGTCTTCTGCTGCTTCCAATGAGATACATATGAGGTCCGATGCCAGCTCTGTGTCCGGAGATAGCACAACTACAGGTACGGATATATGTCACGGCTTGTTGTTATTTGTAAATACTCTTAAGTAGTAGATAACTCGTTGTTTCTCAGAAAGGTCTCTAAGGGGTTGCACACCCTGAACAAATGAAACATGTCCTTTTCGACTGAGCAGCCCCATTTTCTCGTCACAAAACTCGAACACCCCTCCCCTTTGAAGAGAGGACATCAGCTCGTTCATTATCATGAAACCCAACATGACAAGGACTGTCGATCCACACAAGCACTTAAAAGATTGACGGAAGTCTACTTTCCGAAACTTCTTCTTCGTCTCAATCAACTGATGCTATGCTTCTAGTCCGGTGAGGTTCACAAAGAAGACTGCGTTTCAGATCTTCTTCGGTCCCCCACAGATTTCGAGCATGGTCGCTCCCCCGGCCAAACAGCCTATCTTTGTTCTGGATAAGGGGACAGTACTGCAGTATATGTTCTGGTGTCTGCTTGCACGTGACGATATCTCTAAGACCTATTCTGTGGAGGACCTTCCGAAGCAAAGATGGAAAGTCCTGTTCGACGGCTGCCCTTGTTACAGAGGTCTCAAATAGACACCTCAGAGCTGGTTTCAGCCTTCATCTCCATTCTCCTACTGGAAGTTGTTGTCGTGCATGCACCACTTTCACCACTCCGCTCGGCGACAATCTTACTTTCACCACTCCGCTCGGCGACAATCTTACTTCTCACTGTAGCAGAGACGCCAAATCCAGAATTCTCACGGCGTAGCACCGATTCAAGCATATATAAAACAACCATTATCATCATGTAGCATGCCTTTTGCAAAACTTCGCTCTTATAACAGCCGAACTGTAAGACCCTCAATCGTTGGCCAGCTCTGCCGCCTCTGTCGTCTGCATAATCTATTTAATGTCCTATTTCCATGCTCTCTGCGGTCTGCCTCTGTTTAGCTTGCCAGATACAATACTCTCCAGTATAAGTTTTTATAGACCAGTGTGGCGTTTGATAGGGACAAAGTATTTTAGTTTTCGTCATAAGATAACTTATCAACTAAGTGTTCAATCTCAATTTCTGCTTTTCCGTTGTACCCACCGCTCTCTGCATTCCCGATCGATAGATCAAATCTCTGGAAAGTATTACAAGGCATCGGCACTCCTGCCCCACTGCTGAACTTGATAAGGGAGCGAAACACGGACACCGGTGCCAGAGTCCGCTTAAGTGGCACTCTGTCGAACAGGTTTCAAACATCTTCAGGTGTCAGGCATGGCTACGTCCTTGCCCCTGACCTTTTCTGCCTAGCCATCGACTATATTCTCCACCGCATTGATTCCCATCATTAGGCCATTGACATGGACCAAACACACATCAAAGACATCGCCTATGCTGACGGCATGGTCCTAGTCGGCCCGGACAATTCGGCTCTGCAACAGTCTCTCGAGAAACATCAAACCTGGACCAATTCGAAAACTCAGAACCTTGGCTCCGACATGGGTCCTCACTACTTTGTTGTCCATGGTCACAAGGTGGAGGGCACCAATGAATTCACATAACTGGGGAGTTCTTTCTCATTCGATGTACGCATGTTGAGGTGGATCGCGTTTGCTGCTTCCACTATGAACAGCCTTCGTCACATGTGGAATAACGGCAGACTCTCTCTCGGATCCAAACAAACGAATCAATCAGACGTGTGTGATTCCGGTCCACCTGTGTGATTCGGAGACTTGGACTCTACTTAAACATGACATATCAAGACTCGATGGCTTTCACATGCGCAACCAGAGACGCATCCTCGGTATCCGGTTGCCTCTGTTGTTCGTAATGTCGAAGTTTCTGCAAAGACGAGTCTTCCCTCCATCTTGGGCACTCTGGCCCGCAGACGTCTGTCTGTGTTCGGTCATGTGGTTCGACTCGACCAGGAAGTTCCGGCTCATCAGATCATGTTCAAGTCTGCTATTTGTAACAACGGTCTCCCACCGGCCGGCTGGATGCGTGGGAGGGGCCGCCCCCGTTCTATATGCTCTGGCAGATAGCAGTCTCTCCTTCGGCAATGAACGAGGTTTGGCTACAAGCCTCAGTAGTTGGACATGGTAGTGGTCGATCGACGCAACGGGCCTTAGATTTCTAAGCGAACATTATTATTAAATCCGGACCTAGTTCCAACCTTCAATTTTCACTGTCCTATCTGGCACGAATTTGTTTCTGTTCTCGTCAGGATGAGCAGACATGGTAACATACATGTGCTCCAAGTAATATACAATCATGATTCGAACCATATACCATTAGGTGATGACTGGGCCTTTATGTAAGAACAACACGTGAGTTAGGTGGTTGTCGTGTCTAGCTGACCAAATCCACTAACTCGCGTCATTATTGCAGCAGGGACCGACGTAACTAAATGGTTGGCGGCACTGCTCACAAACTAAGTTTGCATATATTCGGATCCATGAACCGACAAGGTCGTGTTCCTATTTGATGTGAACTCGTTGTAAAATGAGTACTGAAGTCGGATGCACTGAACCGTAAAATGTAAAACACTTTACACAGTACAGAGACGAAAGAATTTATATACACATATTTTTTTTTTTCAAAATAGAAGATGACATTACAACAATGCAATAAAGCATATTGGTCACCCGGCGGTCCGTTGTTGTAATCCGGACTGCCTGTTACTGAACTCTCTTTTATGTTGTTATATGTATGTGTTTTCATTCTGCTTTATAAATGGCTGACAATTGCGTGCATATCGGACAGAGGACGAATGATTTTCGTTTTGAGGCGTCTCACAAAGGTGAACGAATCTACCATCTCTTTGCCGACGAATGCTTCCTTAACACGCGCTTAGAACATGACATGCAGACAACCTTTGATGTGTTTTCAGCCGCGTGCACTAATTTTGGTCATACCGCCTGATATTACGGCGTAGTAACCTATTTACAAAAGTGGAATATAGTGCCGTCTGCTTATACAATCGTCTCTCGCTCATAGCGCCACAAGTGCTCACAATTAATATGTATACTTTCCCACACTTTTTTCAAGTGTCACTACTGCAGCAGGAACGATGAGGCTAACGTTTGGTCAGGCAAAACACACTGATCAGAGATTGTTAGTCAGGGTCAGGAGAAATATACTGGCCAAGACCTTCATCTGACCTCTTCGTTTGTCGTCCTGGAAACGGGCTGGTGTCGAGGACAACAATCTGGCTAAGAAGGTGATGTTCTCCGTAGAAGTGAGCGACACGCAGATGAGGCCAAGCATAGCACAGCCGCCTGGGGGATTCCGATCCACCTTTATCAGCACGCTCGGGATGTGAGGAAATCTACTGCAACCCATCACTTAACGCCCTTTTCAGTGGGGCGCACATAAGAGTAACCTACTCAGTGTGGGCATTCGAAACAACAACAACACCACTGCAGCAGGCCTCCTCGCAGACGACTGCGTCAAAGTATTTTGTTTCTGACCTGGTAGTTTCTGTAACAACTTAAATGTTGGTATATTCCAGTGGTCGGTACCGAGGAAACATCGACCAGCCAGATCAAAGGCCAGGGAATCATACAGAGTGTCAACAGCTGGAAGACCAAAGATACGAGCCCAAGCCTTGCATCTGGCCAGAGGCTGAGTGCCAGTAGCCTGCAGGAGGCCAAACTACCATTCTCAGACTCAGCGGCACGGACAGAGAAATGGGTGGAGGACGTGTAGGTTTTAGGACAGCTAACTTAATCTTCATCATCCTCTTCTCTATCTTCATTCTTATCACACTGCTAAATATACTTTCGTTGAAATATCGTGACCTAGGTCAGCTTATTCCAATACCTTTTTGCTTTATCTTATTACTGCCCCCATCGTGGACCACCTGCAGGTCCTCTTACATCAAAGCTTTCAATTAGATATTTAATTCATCTTCTGTAAATTATATATTTACTCAGTCCCTCTCAGTGCTATCTTTAAATCAGTCTTTCTAAATGTAATCTTTACATAAGTCTCTCTAAATGTAATCTTTACATAAGTCTCTCTAAATGTAATCTTTACAGCAGTCTCTCTAAATGTTATCTTTACATCAGACACTCGAAAATTGCATCTTTATTGCTAAATGTTATCTTTATATCAGCTACTCAGAGTGATGCCTTTACATCAACCGTTCTAATTGTATAATTACTGTAACCCCTCTACATTTTCCTTGTTACACATGTTTCTGAAAACTGAATCTTTACTGTAGTCCATCTAATGTTTATCTTTAATGTAGTCCATCTAATGTTTATCTTTATTGTAGTCCATCTAATGTTTATCTTTAATCCATCCGTTTATCTTTACTGTAGTCCATCTAATGTTTATCGTTACTGTAGTCCATCTAATGTTTATCTTTAATCCATCTGTTTATCTTTACTGTAGTCCATCTAATGTTTATCTTTACTGTAGTCCATCTAATGTTTATCTTTATTGTAGTCCATCTAATGTTTATCTTTAATCCATCCGTTTATCTTTACTGTAGTCCATCTAATATTTATCGTTACTGTAGTCCATCTAATGTTTATCTTTACTGTAGTCCATCTAATATTTATCTTTAATGTAGTCCATCTAATGTTTATCTTTATTGTAGTCCATCTAATGTTTATCTTTAATCCATCCGTTTATCTTTACTTGTAGTCCATCTAATGTTTATCGTTACTGTAGTCCATCTAATGTTTATCTTTAATCCATCTGTTTATCTTTACTGTAGTCCATCTAATGTTTATCTTTACTGTAGTCCATCTAATGTTTATCTTTATTGTAGTCCATCTAATGTTTATCTTTAATCCATCCGTTTATCTTTACTGTAGTCCATCTAATGTTTATCGTTACTGTAGTCCATCTAATGTTTATCTTTACTGTAGTCTATCTAATGTTTATCTTTAATGTAGTCCATCTAATGTTTATCTTTATTGTAGTCCATCTAATGTTTATCTTTAATCCATCTGTTTATCTTTACTGTAGTCCATCTAATGTTTATCGTTACTGTAGTCCATCTAATGTTTATCTTTAATCCATCTGTTTATCTTTACTGTAGTCCATCTAGTGTTTATCATTACTGTAGTCCATCTAGTGTTTATCTTTACTGTAGTCCATTTAATATTTATCTTTACTGTAGTCCATTTAATGTTTATCTTTACTGTAGTCCATCAAATGTTTATCTTTACTGTAGTCCATTTAATGTTGGTCTTTACTGTAGTCCATCTAATGCTTATCTTTAGTCCATCTGTTTATCTTTACTGTAGTCCATCTAATGTTTATCTTTACTGTAGTCCATTTAATGTTTATATTTTCTGGGGTGCATCAAATGTTTATCTTCACTGCCTGCCGTGTGTTTAAAACAATCTTAATGAGATTACTCCACACTTAATAAGAATACCAAACACTTAATGAGAGTACCCCCCCCCCCCACTTATTGAGAGTACCCCCCCCCCCCAACACTTTATGAGAGTACCCCACCACTTAATTAGGGTACCCGCTTCCCCCCACTTAATAAGAGTACTCCACACTTAATGAAAGTACCCCACACTTAGATAGAGTACCTCATACTTAGAGTACCCCACACTTATTAAAAGTACCCGATACTTAATGAGAGTACCACACACTTAATATGAGTACCCCAGACTTAGTTGGAGTAGCCCACACTTAATAAAAGTACCCCAGACTTAGTTGGAGTAGCCCACACTTAATAAAAGTACCCCAGATTTAGTTGGATTAAACCACACTTAATAAGAGTACCCCAGACTTAGTGAGAGTACCCAACACTTAGTGAGAGTACCCCACACTTAACGAGAATACACTACACTAAATGACAGTACCCCAAACTTAGTGAGAGTACCCCCCCCCCCCTCCAATGAGAGGAGTACCCCACACTTAATAAAAGTACCTCAAAAATGAGAGTACCCCACACTTATTTAGAGTACCCAGACTTAATGAGAATACTCCACACTTAATTAGAGTACTCTATCAATTTTATTTGATTGACTTGAGTTTTGTAACAAACTCAGTAACAGTGTCTGTGAATTCAAATGAAAAAGCTAAGAGTAGTATTCTAACTGCTGCGACCAAAATAATAGTCAACCCCGATTATAATGCTGGCAAACGAACAACCAATACCGTTGACATACTTCGTCTACTTTCCTTTCCGTGTCCAAAACACCATGTCACATGGCATCCGTCCAGTATTCAGCAACTTTAACTGCCTTGTCGTTCGCCTCCATCATGTTGTTCATGTCACAGGTTTCAGGGAGGTTGGGACAGGACATCAGATGATCTTGGTCCTGAACTGCGCCGCATTCACATGTGTCGACATCTGAGTATCCTCATTTCTTCAAGTTCACTCTGCATCTTGACACACCAGTTCGAAGTCTGTTCATTGCCTTCCATACAGCATAGGGCAGGTGGTGTCCAGGCGCAGCCTCTTCCTTGAGCTCTATCCATGGATCCTGCATTGTTTCGCGCCACTTCTAGATGCGTTGACCTTCCGGGCTTGTCTGGATGGTCTCTGTCGATTTTAAGAAACTTTGTCTTGATTTAAGTCTTGTGGCTTGTTCCTGATAGCCAAACATCCGGTGTCTAGGGTCGTTTGCCTGTTTCCCTCGTTCGATTTCCGCAGCTACAGCTCTTCTTACATCAGGTGGTGCAATGCTAATTAAGGGTTACCATTGACATAAACAGACAATACCAACTACAAGAATAATAATAAATTCAGCAGATAAACAAAAAATAAAATTGTTACAAAATTAACAGTAACTGATACAAATAAGTGTTTGATCACGTTAATATTGCTTTGCCAAAAATGGCGGTTATTATCTTTTAGGTGTATTAGCTGTTTAAATGGCATGTCTCTTGCATTTACTGAACTAAAACTAGGCTAATGGCCAGGTTTTTCACTGCCATGGAACTAATGGCCATTACTACATGCATGTTTATTGTTCATTATCCGTTGTTTCAATATCCATCATACTTTTAAGGATAACGTGGACTGCACATAAAGGCATGACTCTCACAATAGCATGTTCGTTGTTACACGTACTATAAACTTAAGCAACAATTAAAATGGTACTAACTTATATTTTTTTTGTTAATTTAAAAAACAAAAACAGGTTTGAGGTTTTTGTGAAGAACTTGGATGGAAAAACTCACACAATCGAAGTCAAGAAATCTGAGGAGGTCTCAGTATTGAGGCAAAAGGTTTGTGAAAAAATAGGCGTACCTGGAGATCAGCAGCGTTTGACAAGTCAGGAGGGCCGCACTCTGGAAGATGGCAAGTCCCTTTGTGATTACAACATCAAAAAACATTCCACGATCTACTGTCAAGGACGTCTTCGAGGGGGATAATATGCAATCAACAATTCAAGACAGCTGCAAGACAACAGTGAACAACATTTACCATTTTTTTTTAAAAACTTAATTTTTACCTGTGTAGAACATCTGTCCCATAGTTGAACTGTACAATGTGACAGAAATGAGGAAACTTTTACAATTAAAGCAGTTTTATTATTGTTGACATTGATCATAGTCATAGCATAGGGGAGGGTGGAGGGTGGGACTCAGTGGTCTCGAGGTAAGGTATGGCCATGGTAAGATGTCTTCCTCTGGTGCCGGAGGTCGTATGTTCAAATCACGGTAGAGATCAATATTTTTGTCATTTGAATCTTCTGGTAAAAATTCCTCTGATCTCTGGGTAGTGAAATCAAACTTCCGTGTTCAGTGTCGAGCACGTTAAAAATCCCTTGGCAGCTAGATATCAAAGAGTAGGCCGCTGCCCTGATTTAACAATTCAAGTTAAAAACCTACCCAAATCATTTGTACCTTCGTATTCATAATCTTTACAGACTCATTATCTGCCCTTCAAGCTCTGGAAGATGGGGGTCATTATTGTAAGCCTGAACTTACCGAAATATCCCTAGATACCAACCAACTTCTCACATCCCATGAAATCAGAATAGTGGAACAATGGATTCTGGATCACTCAAATACACCGGGCAATGACAAGACAGACAGACTAGCTAAGAAAGGATCAAGTCAAGAACAACAATACACATCAAAAACCCTACAGACAGTCAAATAACTACTGAAGAGGCATGGCTGAATAGATGGGGAATGGGAAATACTGGGAGAGAGATCTACAAACATATAGCCATCTCAAATTCCAAAGACAACATGAAATTCCTGAAAAGGAGAGACCAAAACACTATTTTCCGACTTCAAATTCAACACATACAACTTGACAGTCACTTGAACAGAATCCAAGCAGAACATACTCCAGAGTGTCGGCTATGCACACATCCTTATGAAACTGTTGAACAACATCTTTTTGAATGTCCGGTCCTTGCATGTGTTAGGAAACAGACAAATGGAACACTTTGTACGGAACTAAACAACAGCTTACAAACACTTGCAGAAACCAGTATATGGCATTTGGCCAAAAGGCAGGAGGCCATAGGCCGCTGGATCAAAAAGCAACCAACTAATCATTTGTGCCTTCCCCCAAGCCTAGTAAGCCACATCAAATTTAAAATACTAACTATGGATAGCCTCAGATACCTGGCAACAGACATTAACAACATGCCTATTTGAATACCAGCATTCCAAGTATTCCAAGTAAAGAGATCATAGTAACATAATAGATAACATATTCCAAAATTGGGTAATTGGAAAAAATAAAGGCTGATTATGAGAAAACATAAAATTACAACTGATGTTTTGACATTTTTAACAATAAAAAAATAGAACGTGCCAGTCAGCACTTAAATTATTTACCAACATATTGAAGTGAAGCAATTATGGTCAAAACCAGGTACAAATTTTTTCACCAAAATTAAAATATGAAAAAATGTGCGTTAAAGATGAATTCTAAATGACATTTACTTGACAAACTTATATTTTTACAAAGTATTCACAGTGGTATTTGGATGCTTTTTGAATTCTTTAAATACTCTCGAAACTAAATATATTGTAGACAAATGCTGCAAATACTCCTTTACCATCTGTTCATTAATTCCCCTTTTCGCTAAAGCATGAACCACAAATGCAGTTGGGCCCTTTAAAATAAATCCTGTTTGCAATCATTCACAATTCTCTCCAGTGGGAAGCAATGGTTCTAACTGCAGAAGTATATTTACAGGAAGCCTGTACCCAGGTCTTTGCAGTGGCTAATTATAATGGTGATATATATTTTAACGTAATGAGTTTGCCAGCCTCAGCCACAACCCTCTTTAGTTGCCTTTCATGACATTCTGGGAAGGTAAAAGTGGTCCTATTATTTCCATCTTGAGTACATCTAGGTAGTAGATATCTATTGAATACAGTGCCCTGCCAAAGACAGATATGTCGAACCAAAAGGTGCAAATATCACAGTCAAGCTGTAAACTAGCGACACAACACATTCAGTTCTCCAGTCTACATCGTGCTACTTGCAAAGCCCTGTTTAGGGCCTGGTAGTGGGAGATTGAGAACGAACACAGAAGAAGAAGAAGAAGAAGAAGAAAAAAAACTGCATGTAATGAAAATTGAGTGAAAAATGCAACAAATATCAAAATGCAACAGATGAAGAAAGTTATTCTGAATTATAAAAAAAAACAACCCGGCAATATGTCAGCATCATGGCTAGAAAAATTAAATGCTTAATAGTATAGCTCATATATTCAATAAATCTAACTCGTTGAGTCTTTTACTTCTTCTGCTTCTTCGTTCTCAATCTTCGGCTACCAAGCCCTGAACACCACTTTGCAAGTAGTAGGATGTAGTACGGAGAATGGAATGCATTGTGTCGCTAGTTTACAGCTTGGCTGCGATATCCGCACCTTTCGGTCCGACACATACGTCTTTAGCAGTCTTTTACTATAATTGAATACAGTGGGCAATTCATTCAATATTAATTTTTTTTAGAAAGTTCACATAAATTCTAAGAGGTGCACATATATTCTAAAAAGTACACATATATTCTAAAAAGTGCATATATATTCTAAAAGGTGCACATATATTCTAAAAGGTGCACATATTTTTAAGAAAAGTACTTGTATTCTAAAAAGTGCACATATAAATTATTTTATTTTTACAAAATGAATTATTTTATTTTTTCAAAATGAATTAAAAATACACTTAATTTTTATATAAAACAAAATTTATGCAATTCATGTTGCCATTATCCTTAACCTTACACAACATTCCAATCACTTTTGTTCACAATTTGAAACAGCATGTGCATTGTTTGTATTTTGATTTGTTCTGAAAATATACTTTTCTTTCCAATTACCCAGTTTTGAAAAATGATATCTGCTACATCAGCGTGACATGTAGGATAGAAGGTTTAAATACAACAAAAATACTAGTTTCATGACCACCTCAAGTTATTGTGAAGAATAAGACACCAGCTTGGAAACCATGAACAAATAAAGAGTACGTTTTATCCCAAAGTTTGGCAGGTAGGTCATCAACAACAGCAATACCAGCATCATGAGAATGGCACTTGGAAATCATGACCCAAGTAGAGACCCTTCAACGAATCTCCTCTCATCTCATAAAGTGTAAGTAATCGAAAGGGATCAAACCACTTACCTGTGTGTAGACAGAGATGGTATTCTGACCTCACAAACTTGTGCATGGCTCTAGATAGTTTCCAGTTAGTATATCCATCATTCGTTTCAGGGGGCCATGGTCTAGAATAACTTAGCTTAATTTAACGTCTTTATACTGGTTTAGAAGACTCTGCAGAGTCTGTATACAACCAGTTTCATTTAGATTGCCTTTATCTAAAAGCCATTCTCGTCCAATCTATTCTTAAATGCATTAATTGTCACTGCCTTCACTACTTCCTGTTCCTGTGACAATGCATTCCAAGCAGGAACCACTGTGGTCATTAATTTTTTGTTAGTTTTAGATATGCATTATATTTATATTATGTGCCAATTGTTTACACTAACCAGACAAGCAATGGATGGGTTTTAACAAGAGTATTCAGAATTCACGGCAAAAGCTGAATCAGAGAAGTCTTCATTCACTCACATAAAAAAGTGCAATGTTGATTAAGTTAATTTCACAGCAGTGTCCAATTATGTGTGTTTTATTTTCCTTTCACTCCTTATGAAGTATAGGAATACACAGACACTGTAGGACACACAAACAATGGTGAATTATGTAGCAGTTTGTGTTTTAAATAATGAGTTTGCTAGGCCCATTCACAAACCTCTTGGACCACCTATTTATGACATGCTTGGATTTATCCTACATAAGTCAATACCAGGCATAGTTATTCTATATCTTGCCTGACTAATCAGCAGAATTGCCAGCCCAGAGATATGATATTTAGCTGTATTTATATATATATATATATATGTATATATATATATATATATATATATATATATATATATATATATATAGAGAGAGAGAGAGAGAGAGAGAGAGAGCTATAAATGGGTGCATGGCATACAGTTTGGCAAGCAATCAGGAAGGAAACCACCGCAATAAAAGTAAATTTTCAAATAATTTATCTCACCTGGCAGTGTCTGTATGTGGCCAAATTTCTATTCCCCCCCCCCCCCCTTATATACTGGTTTTTTTTAACATAAACATAAACTATAATGTATAATTGATTTTTCAGTAGCATTAATATATAAATATTGAATAATGGTAGTAGCCAGATATTTGGTCTCTGCCAAATTACATGTTTGTCAATGATTTATTTTATAACTTCATGACAACCTGGCACTATTGAATTTTATACTGTTAACCTCTCTCTCTCTCTCTATCTATCTATCTCTATACATATCTCTCTCTCTCTCAGTCGCTCCTCTTCTACTGCTGGGAGATAGAGGTCGATAATATATTTTCATTCGATTGTGCAGAAACACAGGCGATTTGCGTGTTGTGTTTCTCTGTTGGCACAAAAACAGAAATGTGAACTTCTCCATAGCATCAAAACGTTGTCGCATTTCAGTTTGTCTCTGCTATCTTCTGATATCAATGTATTCATCTATGTATGCGTAAAAGAGTATCACGTATCCTATAAACTAACTGTTGATACAAACAACAATGTCAGACATAAAGAAAGTTAAGGAAATAATTCGAACCTCAGATGATAGCGAAATGTAACAATAGTAGACTACATAAACGGACAAATAAAGGAGGTTGTGAATGAAACTAGCAGCCTTATAAAATTAACAAATTGTTACAGAAATAATCTTTGCATAAGCACACTAAATGCTTTGGTTTAGACTTCCATACGTGGACAACTGCAGTTATACCCTTATGCTTTGTAGGGAACGAAATAGAGACAAGAAGAAAATGAAGATAAGAATAAGTTTTTTTCCCCCCAGTAGTCATTTATTATACTGCATACATGGATAGACACGAAAACCTTGACACAAACATTGGTCTAACACACTCCTCGCAGCTCTCATCCCAAGGTTGCAGAGCTCACGGCTCCACTAGGGAGTATGTAGGGATTTCGGTCGACACATTACGCATGAATACACCCTCAGTAGTTGGGTATGGTAGTGGATAATGTACGCAACGGGCCTTTGACACCTACGTGAATATTATTATATTAGTATTATATACACTGGCAGGATCAAATCATAGATACTGAAGTGCTGTCCACAGTCAACATACACTTTTGCAAAAATCCCAATTGAGATGGGCTGGCCACTTTGCCCGAATGTGAAACGAAAGACTTCCAAATGGGCTTCTGTATAGCGAACTGAGTGAAGGAGAACGATCACAAAAGCATCCAAAAAGCCTTTCGAGGACAGTCTGAAGGAGTCCCTTAAGTGCTGTTAAATAGACATTAACACCTGGGAGAACCTCGCTTAACACCTGGGAGAACCTCGCTTAACACCTGGGAGAACCTCGCTTAAAATCTCTCAACGTGGAAGAGCGCCGTAATAGACGGCGTTGAACTTAGCGAAGATCTCAGTATCCAGGCAGCCCAGGATATACGTGCAATCAGGAAGACAAGAGCAGAGAAAATAGAAGAAACAACTTCTTCACTACGTTTGCCAGTCGTGCCATAGATTTGCCCAGCCTCGTATCGGCTTGATCAATCACGAGCGGACACACAAACTCAAGGTTGAATTATGGCACGTGATGATGTTGGTGGTCCTCGATGGACGAATTATTATTATTAGTAATTTATTAGACAAGAAAACGATGGACAGAAAAATAGTGAACACATACCTATACATTACAGACAATACAGACTCTGCAGTCTTCTAAACCAGTATTCAGACCTCAAGTTATTACAGACAATACAGACTCTGCAGTCTTCTAAACCAGTATACAGACCTCAAGTTATTACAGACAATACAGACTCTGCAGTCTTCTAAACCAGTATACAGACCTCAAGTTATTACAGACAATACAGACTCTGCAGTCTTCTAAACCAGTATACAGACCTCAAGTTATTACAGACAATACAGACTCTGCAGTCTTCTAAACCAGTATACAGACCTCAAGTTATTACAGACAATACAGACTCTGCAGTCTTCTAAACCAGTATACATACCTCAATTTATTACAGACAATACAGACTCTGCAGTCTTCTAAACCAGTATACAGACCTCAAGTTATTACAGACAATACAGACTCTGCAGTCTTCTAAACCAGTATACAGACCTCAAGTTATTACAGACAATACAGACTCTGCAGTCTTCTAAACCAGTATACAGACCTCAAGTTATTCCAGACAATACAGACTCTGCAGTCTTCTAAACCAGTATACAGACCTCAAGTTATTACAAACAGAACAGTGATAACAATAATGATTGTTGTTTTCCAGTCTGAAAGTTAAACGAAGATACTCAATAAATAATCAAGAGTGTTATGTGTTTTTGTGTGACTCATTTATTAACTTGATATTCCCGACCACTTATGCTGTTTAACAGCAAAAGGACCTTAAGTAATCTTTTCTGGGCCTAGCGGGTTGTTGTAGTTACTACATCTATATTGGGAAGGAAGACTAACGTCTGGTCAGGTAAAATATACTGATCAGACATGTTAGTCGGGGTCAGGCAAAACATACTGGCCAAGACCCTCACCTCAGTTTTCTAGTAGCCCTCACTAAAATGGGCTGTTTTCGTGGCAGCCTGGCTAACGAGGTGAGGGATCGACGTGATCCCCGTAGTAGTGAGTGACACGCAATGAAACGAAGCATAGCACAACCGCCTAGAGGACGCAGGTATTCCTTCATCAGCACGCGCGGGATGTCAAGAAAGTTACTGCAACCCGCCACTTAACGTCCTTTTCAGGGTGCAAAAAAGAGTAACCTACTTATTGTGAGTATTCGCGAACAACAGCCACATCTATCTATCTGCCACATGGTCTTCCT
The DNA here is from genome assembly GCA_036924085.1 of Ariolimax columbianus. Lineage (NCBI taxonomy): Eukaryota > Metazoa > Mollusca > Gastropoda > Stylommatophora > Arionidae > Ariolimax > Ariolimax columbianus. The sequence continues at coordinate 70,665,459 of JAVGWX010000018.1, read as the reverse complement.
CTCGTCTTGTAACCAGTACTCTTTGTGGTATACGCTCTCAGTGGTAGTTAGTCGTGCTGTATTCTCACGAGGTGACTGAAACATTGCATTTTTCTGTGTTGCCATGTTTTCAGCACATGGAGTAGTTCTTGAAAAAACTGATACTGTTACCATTTCTCGTTCAATCTCTCCTGGTCACACTCATTACCGGATGTGTCAGACAAACGGAAATAGTCGTAGTGCGTCTGTCACTATGTGGGTAGTGTTGACTTTCACTCTGTGACAAGACTTTGTGAATATCTGGAACATTATTTGGTACTTACCTGTGCCGTTTGTTATGAACGCAGAGATTGAGTCCTGGTCCTGCTACATTCTCAAGCTATTGGATATCACACCCTCACTAGGGGACGGCGTGGGCTAGTGATTAAGTGACACGGCTCACAACTAAAATGCGCTGGGTTCTATCCCCATCACAGCACCGGCCGTTACCCCGGGGGAAAAATCCGTAGAAAATGCAGGAGTAAGCAGACATTTACATAAAATGCATGCCGAAGTCAGATGCACTGGGCCAACAGGCGCAAAATAAAAACCGCAGTGGGCACACCGCCTTGGGGAATAGAGAAATAAGGCGGACGCCAAAAAAAAATACAAAGAAAAACACCCTCGCTACCTTGTAGAATACCTGTTTCTGAGACGGTTCGGGAGTAAACCCTGAGGAAAAAATCTTCATCGTGTGCTATCTGAAGACATCTTGTTAATGACCTGCCACTGGCCAAAGGTAGCTTAGAACAAGAGTGTGAGGTTGGCATATAGCGCACCGTGAGTCACTGGCTGTAGTCAGCTAATTACCTCCCTAGGGAGAAACATAAACGATTGATATAATCAAACATGCAATTGACTGAAACTCACAAGAGCAGAGAAGAGAGTAGAGCCAAGAACAGCTAGATGAGATGTGAAATATGACTTACAGAAACCATGGATTCATTTGGGAGGGGGGGGGGGGGTATGAGAGAAATGACTGCAGCATTTTGACGAATTAGGAATATGGAATGTCAACGAGTGCATCGATCTTGGCACCTTCTCAATATAGAGAATAACCTGGAACCTGAACTGACAAGACGTCGCTGCGCAGGTTGGGCAGCCTTCTCGTCTATTAACACGGTCCTGGACGGTTGCCATGACCAGGACCTACAAGTCTCCCTCTTCAATTCCACTGTACTCCCAGCGATGTGCTACTGTAGAGAAGTGGACACTAACAAAATCACTAGAGGACAAATTGAGAGTGACCCAGCCCTCCCTTGAGAGACGCTTGATCGGAATCACTCTCCGGAACCAACGTATGCAAGGGCTCCACAATTCTGACATAGACAATTGTCCCTGGTGAACGATGCGGTAATCCATGCAGACAAGCCAAAACACAGATGGGCAGGTCACATGCCACGATGGAGCACAACGACAGCAGCCTGGTACCCCGAGATAAGAAGAGACCACAGGGAAGACCTCCAATGCCTTGGTCAGACTCCCGTCCTGTACACAACAAACTTTCAAGATGCCTCTAGAGAGGTCGGACTAAGAAACTAATCAACATTTATTGCTATGACCCCATGAGAGGTCGGACTAAGAAACTAATCAACATTTATTGCTATGACCCCATGAGAGGTCGGATTAAGAAACTAAACATTTATTGCTATGACCCCATGAGAGGTCGGATTAAGAAACTAATCAACATTTATTGCTATGACCCCGTGAGAGGTCGGACTGGGAAACTAATCAACATTTATTGCTATGACCCCATGAGAGGTCGGATTAAGAAACTAATCAACATTTATTGCTATGACCCAATACTGAGTCCAACAGATCGGACTAAGAAATTCGACATTTAGTGCTATGACCCAGCACTGGGTATGAGAGATCGGACTAACAAACTGGACATTTAGTGCTATGACCCAGCATTGGGTATGAGAGATCGGACTAACAAACTGGACATTTAGTGCTATGACCCAGCACTGGGTATGAGAGATCGGACTAACAAACTGGACATTTAGTGCTATGATCCAGCACTGGGTATAAGAGATCGGACTAAAAAACTGGACATTTAGTGCTATGATCCAGCATTGGGTATAAGAGATCGGCCTAAAAAACTGGACATTTAGTGCTATGATCCAGCACTGGGTATGAGAGATCGGACTAAGAAATTCGACATTTAGTGCTATGACCCAGCACTGGGTATGAGAGATCGGACTAAGAAATTCGACATTTAGTGCTATGACCCAGCACTGGTTATGCTGAATGCGATGTGTAGGCCGGAGTAAATAGAATGTGACCAAGATCAACAATATCCCTAGTGTAAACAAAATAATCAGGAAAGTTTACTACAAGAGCAGAACCGAAACAACCAAGAGAGCACTACCGCGGTCCATTTCCTGAGAACAAACAAAAGAAGGAAGATTTACATGTACTGAACACTTACTTCATACAGTCTGATGGAGACAGGTATTGGACACTTCATACAGTCTGATGGAGACAGGTACTGGACACTTCATACAGTCTGATGGAGACATGTACTGGACACTTCATACAGTCTGATGGAGACAGGTACTGGACACTTCATACAGTCTGATGGAGACAGGTACTGGACACTTCATACAGTCTGATGGAGACAGGTACTGGACACTTCATACAGTCTGATGGAGACAGGTACTGGACACTTCATACAGTCTGATGGAGACAGGTACTGAACATTTCATACAGTCTGATGGAGACAGGTACTGGACACTTCATACAGTCTGATGGAGACAGGTACTGGACACTTCATACAGTCTGATGGAGACAGGTACTGAACACTTCATACAGTCTGATGGAGACAGGTACTGAACACTTCATACAGTCTGATGGAGACAGGTACTGGACACTTCATACAGTCTAATGGAGACAGGTACTGGACACTTCATACAGTCTGATGGAGACAGGTACTGAACACTTCATACAGTCTGATGGAGACAGGTACTGGACACTTCATACAGTCTGATGGAGACAGGTACTGGACACTTCATACAGTCTGATGGAGACAGGTACTGAGCACTTCATACAGTCTGATGGAGACAGGTACTGGACACTTCATACAGTCTGATGGAGACAGGTACTGAACACTTCATACAGTCTGATGGAGACAGGTACTGGACACTTCATACAGTCTGATGGAGACAGGTACTGGACACTTCATACAGTCTGATGGAGACAGGTACTGAACACTTCATACAGTCTGATGGAGACAGGTACTGAACACTTCATACAGTCTGATGGAGACAGGTACTGGACACTTCATACAGTCTAATGGAGACAGGTACTGGACACTTCATACAGTCTGATGGAGACAGGTACTGAACACTTCATACAGTCTGATGGAGACAGGTACTGGACACTTCATACAGTCTGATGGAGACAGGTACTGGACACTTACTTCAAACAGTCTGATGGAGACAAGTACTGAACACTTACTACATACAGTCTGATGGAGACAGGTATTGAACACTTACTTCATACAGTCTGATGGACAGGTACTGAACACTTACTTCATACAGACTGATGGAGACAGGTACTGGACACTTCATACAGTCTAATGGAGACAGGTACTGGACACTTCATACAGTCTGATGGAGACAGGTACTGGACACTTACTTCATACAGTCTGATGGAGACAGGTACTGGACACTTACTTCATACAGTCTGATGGAGACAGGTACTACACACTTACTTCATACAGTCTGATGGAGACAGGTACTGGACACTTACTTCATACAGTCTGATGGAGACAGGTACTGGACACTTACTTCAAACATTCTGATGGAGACAAGTACTGAACACTTAATTCATACAGTCTGATGGAGACAGGTATTAAACACTTACTTCATACAGTCTGATGGAGACAGGTACTGAACACTTACTTCATACAGTCTGATGGAGACATGTACTGAACACTTACTTCATACAGTCTGATGGAGACAGGTACTGAACACTTACTTCATACAGTCTGATGGAGACAGGTACTGAACACTTACTTCATACAGTCTGATGGAGACAGGTACTGAACACTTACTTCATACAGTCTGATGGAGACAGGTACTGAACACTTACTTCATACAGTCTGATGGAGACAGGTACTGGACACTTCATATAGTCTGATGGAGACAGGTACTATACACTTCATACAGTCTGATGAAGACAGGTACTGGACACTTCATATAGTCTGATGGAGACAGGTACTGGACACTTCATACAGTCTGATGGAGACAGGTACTGGACACTTCATACAGTCTGATGGAGACAGGTACTGAACACTTACTTCATAGTCTGATGGAGACAGGTACTGGACACTTCATACAGTCTGATGGAGACAGGTACTGGACACTTCATACAGTCTGATGGAAACAGGTGTACTGGACACTTCATACAGTCTGATGGAGACAGGTACTATACACTTCATACAGTCTGATGGAGACAGGTACTGGACACTTCATACAGTCTAATGGAGACAGGTACTGGACACTTCATACAGTCTGATGGAGACAGGTACTGAACACTTCATACAGTCTGATGGAGACAGGTACTGGACACTTCATACAGTCTGATGGAGACAGGTACTGGACACTTACTTCAAACAGTCTGATGGAGACAAGTACTGAACACTTACTACATACAGTCTGATGGAGACAGGTATTGAACACTTACTTCATACAGTCTGATGGACAGGTACTGAACACTTACTTCATACAGACTGATGGAGACAGGTACTGGACACTTCATACAGTCTAATGGAGACAGGTACTGGACACTTCATACAGTCTGATGGAGACAGGTACTGGACACTTACTTCATACAGTCTGATGGAGACAGGTACTGGACACTTACTTCATACAGTCTGATGGAGACAGGTACTACACACTTACTTCATACAGTCTGATGGAGACAGGTACTGGACACTTACTTCATACAGTCTGATGGAGACAGGTACTGGACACTTACTTCAAACAGTCTGATGGAGACAAGTACTGAACACTTACTTCATACAGTCTGATGGAGACAGGTATTGAACACTTACTTCATACAGTCTGATGGAGACAGGTACTGAACACTTACTTCATACAGTCTGATGGAGACATGTACTGAACACTTACTTCATACAGTCTGATGGAGACAGGTACTGAACACTTACTTCATACAGTCTGATGGAGACAGGTACTGAACACTTACTTCATACAGTCTGATGGAGACAGGTACTGAACACTTACTTCATACAGTCTGATGGAGACAGGTACTGGACACTTCATATAGTCTGATGGAGACAGGTACTATACACTTCATACAGTCTGATGAAGACAGGTACTGGACACTTCATATAGTCTGATGGAGACAGGTACTGGACACTTCATACAGTCTGATGGAGACAGGTACTGGACACTTCATACAGTCTGATGGAGACAGGTACTGAACACTTACTTCATACAGTCTGATGGAGACAGGTACTAGACACTTCATACAGTCTGATGGAGACAGGTACTGGACACTTCATACAGTCTGATGGAGACAGGTACTGGACACTTCATACAGTCTGATGGAGACAGGTACTGAACACTTCATACAGTCTGATGGAGACAGGTACTGGACACTTCATACAGTCTGATGGAGACAGGTACTGGACACTTCATACAGTCTAATGGAGACAGGTACTGGACACTTCATACAGTCTGATGGAGACAGGTACTGAACACTTCATACAGTCTGATGGAGACAGGTACTGGACACTTCATACAGTCTGATGGAGACAGGTACTGGACACTTACTTCATACAGTCTGATGGAGACAGGTATTGAACACTTACTTCATACAGTCTGATGGACAGGTACTGAACACTTACTTCATACAGACTGATGGAGACAGGTACTGAACACTTACTTCATACAGTCTGATGGAGACAGGTACTGGACACTTCATATAGTCTGATGGAGACAGGTACTATACACTTCATACAGTCTGATGAAGACAGGTACTGGACACTTCATATAGTCTGATGGAGACAGGTACTGGACACTTCATACAGTCTGATGGAGACAGGTACTGGACACTTCATACAGTCTGATGGAGACAGGTACTGAACACTTACTTCATAGTCTGATGGAGACAGGTACTGGACACTTCATACAGTCTGATGGAGACAGGTACTGGACACTTCATACAGTCTGATGGAAACAGGTGTACTGGACACTTCATACAGTCTGATGGAGACAGGTACTGGACACTTCATACAGTCTGATGGAGACAGGTGTACTGGACACTTCATACAGTCTGATGGAGACAGGTACTGGACACTTCATACAGTCTGATGGAGACAGGTACTGGACACTTCATACAGTCTGATGGAGACAGGTACTGAACACTTACTTCATAGTCTGATGGAGACAGGTACTGGACACTTCATACAGTCTGATGGAGACAGGTACTGGACACTTCATACAGTCTGATGGAAACAGGTGTACTGGACACTTCATACAGTCTGATGGAGACAGGTACTATACACTTCATACAGTCTGATGGAGACAGGTACTGGACACTTCATACAGTCTAATGGAGACAGGTACTGGACACTTCATACAGTCTGATGGAGACAGGTACTGAACACTTCATACAGTCTGATGGAGACAGGTACTGGACACTTCATACAGTCTGATGGAGACAGGTACTGGACACTTACTTCAAACAGTCTGATGGAGACAAGTACTGAACACTTACTACATACAGTCTGATGGAGACAGGTATTGAACACTTACTTCATACAGTCTGATGGACAGGTACTGAACACTTACTTCATACAGACTGATGGAGACAGGTACTGGACACTTCATACAGTCTAATGGAGACAGGTACTGGACACTTCATACAGTCTGATGGAGACAGGTACTGGACACTTACTTCATACAGTCTGATGGAGACAGGTACTGGACACTTACTTCATACAGTCTGATGGAGACAGGTACTACACACTTACTTCATACAGTCTGATGGAGACAGGTACTGGACACTTACTTCATACAGTCTGATGGAGACAGGTACTGGACACTTACTTCAAACAGTCTGATGGAGACAAGTACTGAACACTTACTTCATACAGTCTGATGGAGACAGGTATTGAACACTTACTTCATACAGTCTGATGGAGACAGGTACTGAACACTTACTTCATACAGTCTGATGGAGACATGTACTGAACACTTACTTCATACAGTCTGATGGAGACAGGTACTGAACACTTACTTCATACAGTCTGATGGAGACAGGTACTGAACACTTACTTCATACAGTCTGATGGAGACAGGTACTGAACACTTACTTCATACAGTCTGATGGAGACAGGTACTGGACACTTCATATAGTCTGATGGAGACAGGTACTATACACTTCATACAGTCTGATGAAGACAGGTACTGGACACTTCATATAGTCTGATGGAGACAGGTACTGGACACTTCATACAGTCTGATGGAGACAGGTACTGGACACTTCATACAGTCTGATGGAGACAGGTACTGAACACTTACTTCATACAGTCTGATGGAGACAGGTACTGGACACTTCATACAGTCTGATGGAGACAGGTACTGGACACTTCATACAGTCTAATGGAGACAGGTACTGGACACTTCATACAGTCTGATGGAGACAGGTACTGAACACTTCATACAGTCTGATGGAGACAGGTACTGGACACTTCATACAGTCTGATGGAGACAGGTACTGGACACTTCATACAGTCTGATGGAGACAGGTACTGAGCACTTCATACAGTCTGATGGAGACAGGTACTGGACACTTCATACAGTCTGATGGAGACAGGTACTGAACACTTCATACAGTCTGATGGAGACAGGTACTGGACACTTCATACAGTCTGATGGAGACAGGTACTGGACACTTCATACAGTCTGATGGAGACAGGTACTGAACACTTCATACAGTCTGATGGAGACAAGTACTGGACACTTCATACAGTCTGATGGAGACAGGTACTGGACACTTCATACAGTCTAATGGAGACAGGTACTGGACACTTCATACAGTCTGATGGAGACAGGTACTGAACACTTCATACAGTCTGATGGAGACAGGTACTGGACACTTCATACAGTCTGATGGAGACAGGTACTGGACACTTACTTCATACAGTCTGATGGAGACAGGTATTGAACACTTACTTCATACAGTCTGATGGACAGGTACTGAACACTTACTTCATACAGACTGATGGAGACAGGTACTGAACACTTACTTCATACAGTCTGATGGAGACAGGTACTGGACACTTCATATAGTCTGATGGAGACAGGTACTATACACTTCATACAGTCTGATGAAGACAGGTACTGGACACTTCATATAGTCTGATGGAGACAGGTACTGGACACTTCATACAGTCTGATGGAGACAGGTACTGGACACTTCATACAGTCTGATGGAGACAGGTACTGAACACTTACTTCATAGTCTGATGGAGACAGGTACTGGACACTTCATACAGTCTGATGGAGACAGGTACTGGACACTTCATACAGTCTGATGGAAACAGGTGTACTGGACACTTCATACAGTCTGATGGAGACAGGTACTATACACTTCATACAGTCTGATGGAGACAGGTACTGGACACTTCATACAGTCTAATGGAGACAGGTACTGGACACTTCATACAGTCTGATGGAGACAGGTACTGAACACTTCATACAGTCTGATGGAGACAGGTACTGGACACTTCATACAGTCTGATGGAGACAGGTACTGGACACTTACTTCAAACAGTCTGATGGAGACAAGTACTGAACACTTACTACATACAGTCTGATGGAGACAGGTATTGAACACTTACTTCATACAGTCTGATGGACAGGTACTGAACACTTACTTCATACAGACTGATGGAGACAGGTACTGGACACTTCATACAGTCTAATGGAGACAGGTACTGGACACTTCATACAGTCTGATGGAGACAGGTACTGGACACTTACTTCATACAGTCTGATGGAGACAGGTACTGGACACTTACTTCATACAGTCTGATGGAGACAGGTACTACACACTTACTTCATACAGTCTGATGGAGACAGGTACTGGACACTTACTTCATACAGTCTGATGGAGACAGGTACTGGACACTTACTTCAAACAGTCTGATGGAGACAAGTACTGAACACTTACTTCATACAGTCTGATGGAGACAGGTATTGAACACTTACTTCATACAGTCTGATGGAGACAGGTACTGAACACTTACTTCATACAGTCTGATGGAGACATGTACTGAACACTTACTTCATACAGTCTGATGGAGACAGGTACTGAACACTTACTTCATACAGTCTGATGGAGACAGGTACTGAACACTTACTTCATACAGTCTGATGGAGACAGGTACTGAACACTTACTTCATACAGTCTGATGGAGACAGGTACTGGACACTTCATATAGTCTGATGGAGACAGGTACTATACACTTCATACAGTCTGATGAAGACAGGTACTGGACACTTCATATAGTCTGATGGAGACAGGTACTGGACACTTCATACAGTCTGATGGAGACAGGTACTGGACACTTCATACAGTCTGATGGAGACAGGTACTGAACACTTACTTCATACAGTCTGATGGAGACAGGTACTGGACACTTCATACAGTCTGATGGAGACAGGTACTGGACACTTCATACAGTCTGATGGAGACAGGTACTGGACACTTCATACAGTCTGATGGAGACAGGTACTGAACACTTCATACAGTCTGATGGAGACAGGTACTGGACACTTCATACAGTCTGATGGAGACAGGTACTGGACACTTCATACAGTCTGATGGAGACAGGTACTGAGCACTTCATACAGTCTGATGGAGACAGGTACTGGACACTTCATACAGTCTGATGGAGACAGGTACTGAACACTTCATACAGTCTGATGGAGACAGGTACTGGACACTTCATACAGTCTGATGGAGACAGGTACTGGACACTTCATACAGTCTGATGGAGACAGGTACTGAACACTTCATACAGTCTGATGGAGACAAGTACTGGACACTTCATACAGTCTGATGGAGACAGGTACTGGACACTTACTTCAAACAGTCTGATGGAGACAGGTACTGGACACTTCATACAGTCTGATGGAGACAGGTACTGAACACTTCATACAGTCTGATGGAGACAGGTACTGAACACTTCATACAGTCTGATGGAGACAGGTACTGGACACTTCATACAGTCTAATGGAGACAGGTACTGGACACTTCATACAGTCTGATGGAGACAGGTACTGAACACTTCATACAGTCTGATGGAGACAGGTACTGGACATTTCATACAGTCTGATGGAGACAGGTACTGGACACTTACTTCATACAGTCTGATGGAGACAGGTATTGAACACTTACTTCATACAGTCTGATGGACAGGTACTGAACACTTACTTCATACAGACTGATGGAGACAGGTACTGGACACTTCATACAGTCTAATGGAGACAGGTACTGGACACTTCATACAGTCTGATGGAGACAGGTACTGGACACTTACTTCATACAGTCTGATGGAGACAGGTACTGGACACTTACTTGATACAGTCTGATGGAGACAGGTACTACACACTTACTTCATACAGTCTGATGGAGACAGGTACTGGACACTTACTTCATACAGTCTGATGGAGACAGGTACTGGACACTTACTTCAAACAGTCTGATGGAGACAAGTACTGAACACTTACTTCATACAGTCTGATGGAGACAGGTATTGAACACTTACTTCATACAGTCTGATGGAGACAGGTACTGAACACTTACTTCATACAGTCTGATGGAGACATGTACTGAACACTTACTTCATACAGTCTGATGGAGACAGGTACTGAACACTTACTTCATACAGTCTGATGGAGACAGGTATTGAACACTTACTTCATACAGTCTGATGGAGACAGGTACTGAACACTTACTTCATACAGTCTGATGGAGACATGTACTGAACACTTACTTCATACAGTCTGATGGAGACAGGTACTGAACACTTACTTCATACAGTCTGATGGAGACAGGTACTGAACACTTACTTCATACAGTCTGATGGAGACAGGTACTGAACACTTACTTCATACAGTCTGATGGAGACAGGTACTGGACACTTCATATAGTCTGATGGAGACAGGTACTATACACTTCATACAGTCTGATGAAGACAGGTACTGGACACATCATATAGTCTGATGGAGACAGGTACTGGACACTTCATACAGTCTGATGGAGACAGGTACTGGACACTTCATACAGTCTGATGGAGACAGGTACTGAACACTTACTTCATAGTCTGATGGAGACAGGTACTGGACACTTCATACAGTCTGATGGAGACAGGTACTGGACACTTCATACAGTCTGATGGAAACAGGTGTACTGGACACTTCATACAGTCTGATGGAGACAGGTACTATACACTTCATACAGTCTGATGGAGACAGGTACTGGACACTTCATACAGTCTAATGGAGACAGGTACTGGACACTTCATACAGTCTGATGGAGACAGGTACTGAACACTTCATACAGTCTGATGGAGACAGGTACTGGACACTTCATACAGTCTGATGGAGACAGGTACTGGACACTTACTTCAAACAGTCTGATGGAGACAAGTACTGAACACTTACTACATACAGTCTGATGGAGACAGGTATTGAACACTTACTTCATACAGTCTGATGGACAGGTACTGAACACTTACTTCATACAGACTGATGGAGACAGGTACTGGACACTTCATACAGTCTAATGGAGACAGGTACTGGACACTTCATACAGTCTGATGGAGACAGGTACTGGACACTTACTTCATACAGTCTGATGGAGACAGGTACTGGACACTTACTTCATACAGTCTGATGGAGACAGGTACTACACACTTACTTCATACAGTCTGATGGAGACAGGTACTGGACACTTACTTCATACAGTCTGATGGAGACAGGTACTGGACACTTACTTCAAACAGTCTGATGGAGACAGGTATTGAACACTTACTTCATACAGTCTGATGGAGACAGGTACTGAACACTTACTTCATACAGTCTGATGGAGACATGTACTGAACACTTACTTCATACAGTCTGATGGAGACAGGTACTGAACACTTACTTCATACAGTCTGATGGAGACAGGTACTGAACACTTACTTCATACAGTCTGATGGAGACAGGTACTGAACACTTACTTCATACAGTCTGATGGAGACAGGTACTGGACACTTCATATAGTCTGATGGAGACAGGTACTATACACTTCATACAGTCTGATGAAGACAGGTACTGGACACTTCATATAGTCTGATGGAGACAGGTACTGGACACTTCATACAGTCTGATGGAGACAGGTACTGGACACTTCATACAGTCTGATGGAGACAGGTACTGAACACTTACTTCATACAGTCTGATGGAGACAGGTACTGGACACTTCATACAGTCTGATGGAGACAGGTACTGGACACTTCATACAGTCTGATGGAAACAGGTGTACTGGACACTTCATACAGTCTGATGGAGACAGGTACTATACACTTCATACAGTCTGATGGAGACAGGTACTGGACACTTCATACAGTCTGATGGAGACAGGTACTGGACACTTCATACAGTCTGATGGAGACAGGTACTGGACACTTCATACAGTCTGATGGAAACAGGTGTACTGGACACTTCATACAGTCTGATGGAGACAGGTACTGGACACTTCATACAGTCTGATGGAGACAGGTGTACTGGACACTTCATACAGTCTGATGGAGACAGGTACTGGACACTTCATACAGTCTGATGGAGACAGGTACTGGACACTTCATACAGTCTGATGGAGACAGGTACTGAACACTTACTTCATACAGTCTGATGGAGACAGGTACTGGACACTTCATACAGTCTGATGGAGACAGATACTGGACACTTCATACAGTTTGATGGAAACAGGTGGATCAGGTACTTTCCAAAACTGGTAAAGTAGTGCTGAGATTGACTACATACTAAGTAGTGAAATCAAATTTGTTGCTAATTATTGAGTCTGTGTTGTGTAAGGATCAGGTTTATTATACTTCATCTCCGAACTGGCCGAACAGAACAAGACACCACCTGTACCACCGGCTTGTGTTACTGCAGCCTGAAACACACGACAGCAGCAAATGTAGTTCAGAACTGTCCCCAGCACACAAACCTGAGGAGAAACTGTGCGACAATATTGATACCCTGAAAGGGGCAGCATATCTCATAGATGGCTGCTTGCATCAGAGTCAGGGACTCATAACTGACCAATAACCTATTCCGCCTCCAAGTAACGGCCATTGAAACAGGCTGCAACCTTGCAACCAGACTAGAAGATTAGGTATCGAAGAGGAAACGCAAATCCAGTCCCAAAAATGCAGTGCTAAAATCAGATGTGTCTGGCCGAAAGACGCAGATATCGTTGCCTGTCTGTAAACTATGACACAATGTAACAAACTTCCTTTTCAAGATAAACGTCAAAGAAAAAGAAGAAAACCTTGAAAAAACAGCAGATTTTATTGAAGAATCCGGAGTGCTGGACTCAATGAGAATAATCGCAGAAGAGCAATAAGACGCTGACTTGTTGTTGTTCGAAACTACTCAAGTCCTTCTTTCGTGACGAATTCTCTGGTAGCAGGCTGTAATGGTTTATCTTACATCTCAAAGTGTGCTGTAATAAGGTGGACTTAGGTCCTATTACCTGTAGTGCAATGCAAGACTTCTCATAAGAATTATCACTATAGGCAAAAATGTGTCAATCACCACCTCATTGGTCAAGCCACTGTAAAAGCCTTGATTTCAGGTACCAGTCCAGTTCATCCCATAACCCATTAGGTCGTTAAGGCACACATGAAGACATGAAAATCCCACGCCAACTCTCTCTGATCCGGGCTGCGACCGATCCGGTATAATAGATTTCGATTTTGTCCACATGTGTGATTCTTAGGCTTGAAATTACCTGGCGGCGCCCATCTCCTCTCATAGCTGCGGTGGGCCAACATCTGCATTTAACCTGAATGAGCCCCCCCCCAGGCGAGCCATTGCCTTGTTAACCTAGAGCCGCACGGTTCTAGTTGCCCAGTGTGTGCCCCGAGGAGGTGAGGTTGGCTTGTGAGCTCACTTTAATCGGCAGGCTACTAATTTCACTTTTCCAGGGAAGAGCTAGCCGACCTCAGCGCCACTGGAATGCGACGCCAAGCACTTCAGGTACAAGCAGGTCATTATGTGGTGGTCTTGGTCAGTATCTTTAATCTGATTCTGATGTTAGAGTCATAGTTTTCCGTTAACCCAAGTTTAGTTGAATTTTTTCACTTTGACATTCAGAACACTGCAGACATCACATTGTGTGAACATCATGTGATGTCAACTTCGTGTGGTGTCAACTTTATGTGGTGTCCCCATCAAATGACGGTCAACATCGTGTGACATCAACTTCGTGTGGTGTCACCATCATATGATGGTTAACATTGTGTGACGGTCAACATTGTGTGATGGTCAACATTGTGTGATGGTCAACATTGTGTGACAGTCAACATTGTGTGATGGTTGTCGTAATTTGCATTTAACTTTTGATTAAAACAAAGAAAGGCAATTGTATACAAGACGTTTAATTGAAATCAATATGAAAACAATCAAAACAATATATGACAGACATAAAGAGACAGAAACCCTTGCTCCCTTCACGATAATGTATGCTGAAGCTCATGTTTGGACAGGATCTCCACAAGAGTGAACAACCTGGCAACATTATATTTTTGGTTTTCTGGCAGCTTAATGGATCTCGTCAGACATCAGTTCATGTTCACACAATCACACTCAAAGACAAGGCCTGCTGGAATCCATTCTAAGCTTTTTTCTCCTCTTCGATAGCTGGAATAAATTAACAAAGAAACAATTAACAAAGTTGTCTTCTCTTGTTGATAGCTGGAATAAATACGGAAAGAAAGGAACAACTATTGAGTTGTCTTCTCATTTCGATAACTGGACATAATAAGGAAAACCTGATACATTTGCTATTTTCCCCTGAATTCATTAGGTACCTATTTACAGCTGAGTAATTTGAAACAGCGTTCATGACATGATGAAATCCTCGATATGTCCGGTTTGTCAAACTGAGCATGATGTGATTGGAACCTGTAACCATGGCATTGTAAACCAAGTTCACAACCCCTAGACCACCGACTCTCCATGAATTATGAAGCTTATGAAAAATGGTTAGGGCCACTTGAACTCACAGAACATGTAGGGGTCTGTTAGAAGGTGGGAGCAACACTAAACAGGACATGATATATATGTGTGTATATGATTGTCCAAACAGATGGACAAGCAGGTTGACTGACTGACAAACAGACAGACATACATACCAACACACAAACAAGCAGACAGACAGAACAGGATAGGACAGGAGGACAGACAGGGCAGGACAAAGAGACACATAGACAGGACAGAGAGACAAACAGACAGACACATAGACAAACAGACCGAACAGAGAGAGACAGACACATAGACAAACAGACAGGACAGAGAGAGACAGACACATAGACAAACAGACCGGACAGAGAGAGACAGACATATAGACAAACAGACAGGACAGAGAGAGACAGACACATAGACAAACAGACAGGACAGAGAGAGACAGACACATAGACAAACAGACCGGACAGAGAGAGACAGACACATAGACAAACAGACAGGACAGAGAGAGACAGACACATAGACAAACAGACCGGACAGAGAGAGATAGACACATAGACAAACAGACAGGACAGAGAGAGACAGACACATAGACAAACAGACCGGACAGAGAGAGATAGACACATAGACAAACAGACAGGACAGAAAGACAGAAAGAACAGCACAGGACAGACAAACAGAGAATTCAATTGTTTTTACAAGTGATAAGAATGCCTCAAAATGTAAACACTCGATGAGCTTTAACAACAAACATCAGCACTTCAGAGTAAGAGAAAGAAAGACAAATGGAACAAAGGATGGACAAGTTATAGAAAACTTATAGAGATGTGGATTGAAAATAACATGACAGAATATAGCATCTTTCACCAACATAAGTAAAACATCAGGTGAGATTACCTCCCCTGAACCAACACATTGCACAAATCATGAACTCACTTTCTTTTGTTGGTAATGGGTTCTTTTCCTCTGTTTTTGTTTTCTTCAATTTTCCTTTGTCAAACTTGATGACTTCATCCATAGGTAGTTTGTCAGACATTTTGATGAAAGGGGAAATAATTCACTACTCTAAGTCTTTACTGGTTCCTGAAAAATAAAATAAATCAAGAGTTCAAGATTTTGGACTACATCACACAATCTCTTGTCTAGAAGCCGAGTGATAAAGGCATAACTGTTTATGGCAAAGGTACTGAATCTGAACCCCATCTATGACGTGCTAAAGCTGACTTAACTGGAAACGAGTACTTGAATTACTGTTAAAAAGGATACAACTATGAGTGAAGGGAACATAATCAGTTGAGACTTTGTACAATGAAGATTTCAACACTTCATCTCTGATGACCGTGGCTGCTATGGGACCACTTTAACTTTAAATGTTTTTTCTAAGAAGCGAAACTAACCTTGACGCAGGGCCATTGTTGAATCAGATTCACATATTTAATTGCTCACAAATATAATATAACAGATGGTAGATACAAGATGACACCTTAACAGATCCAGCCATTTGAGAATTCATTGTAGAAGGTTAGTGTTTGTTTTGTATGGTGGGACACAGCAGGCCGATCACCTGGTTGTCAGAACACTCAATTGCAATTATATACAGAATAATCAGTATATGTTGCTCCGGGAGAGATGACAGGAATCAATGGAAAATTCTGGCTACCTGGCACGAAACAGATTACAGGTAAAAACGAGGAAACAAAACAACAATACTATTCTAATGTAATTTGTTAATTATGTGATCTGTCTGGGTGATTTATTGATGGTGTAGGACCAAAGGCCACTTTTTCCTGCAGTTGCCATGCAAGGTGCATGATAGGTTGTCACTCTATCTCTGATTATTTTTTTTAATGCACACTTTACCAAGTCTATGAACTCGTGTTGCCTTGGTAAGGAGACATGCACCCTAACCCCGATAACCTGAGACATGTACCCTAACCCCGATAACCTGAGACATGTACCCTAACTGATTGATAACCTGAGACATGTACCCTAACTGATTGATAACCTGAGACATGTACCCTAACCCTGATAACCTGAGACATGTACCCTAACTGATTGATAACCTGAGACATGTACCATAACCCTGATAACCTGAGACATGTACCCTAACTGATTGATAACCTGAGACATGAACCCTAACCCCGATAACCTGAGACATGTACCCTAACTGATTGATAACCTGAGACATGTACCCTAACTGATTGATAACCTGAGACATGTACCCTAACTGATTGATAACCTGAGACATGAACCCTAACCCCGATAACCTGAGACATGTACCCTAACTGATTGATAACCTGAGACATGTACCCTAACTGATTGATAACCTGAGACATGTACCCTAACTGATTGATAACCTGAGACATGTACCCTAACTGATTGATAACCTGAGACATGTACCCTAACTGATTGATAACCTGAGACATGTACCCTAACTGATTGATAACCTGAGACATGAACCCTAACTGATTGATAACCTGAGACATGCACCCTAACTGATTGATAACCTGAGACATGCACCCTAACCCCGATAACCTGAGACATGTACCCTAACTGATTGATAACCTGAGACATGTACCCTAACTGATTGATAACCTGAGACATGAACCCTAACTGATTGATAACCTGAGACATGTACCCTAACTGATTGATAACCTGAGACATGAACCCTAACTGATTGATAACCTGAGACATGCACCCTAACCCCGATAACCTGAGACATGCACCCTAACTGATTGATAACCTGAGACATGTACCCTAACTGATTGATAACCTGAGACATGTACCCTAACTGATTGATAACCTGAGACATGTACCCTAACTGATTGATAACCTGAGACATGCACCCTAACCCCGATAACCTGAGACATGCACCCTAACCCCGATAACCTGAGACATGTACCCTAACCCCGATAACCTGAGACATGTACCCTAACTGATTGATAACCTGAGACATGTACCCTAACCCCGATAACCTAAGACATGTACCCTAACCCTGATAACCTGAGACATGCACCCTAACCCCGATAACCTGAGACATGTACCCTAACCCCGATAACCTGAGACATGTACCCTAACCCCGATAACCTGAGACATGCACCCTAACTGATTGATAACCTGAGACATGCACCCTAACCCCGATAACCTGAGACATGTACCCTAACTGATTGATAACCTGAGACATGTACCCTAACTGATTGATAACCTGAGACATGTACCCTAACTGATTGATAACCTGAGACATGTACCCTAACCCTGATAACCTGAGACATGTACCCTAACCCCGATAACCTGAGACATGTACCCTGATTACAACATATATGTCCATTTTTGGAGTGACCAGTGGGAGTTATAGAGCAAAGAATAAAGGCTGCTTGCCCTCAGTCATCTTGCAGTGTTCAGGTTAAGTTGTTTATTTTACTCCCCAAAAATTACTAGTCCTTACTTAGTTTCGAACATGTGTTCTTTTATTGATTGGTAAGCCTGTATCCTGATGACTCTGCCACCCACTCCTTGAATACTGATTACAAGATCAAGATGCTGAGCAGCACATGAGCTGCAATGGTTAGCGACCCATAGCTGCCAAGACCCTTCTACACCTCCACGCGGTGATCCTGGATAACAGGTTGCAACAGAGCAGACTGGCTAAGGAGAAGGGATCGAAGAGGGAATGCTAACCCGGTACTCAAAAAATGCTTGCTGAAGTCGGATGTGTTGGACCGAAAAGTGCAAATATCACAGCCAAGCTGTAAACTGCGAAGAAGAAGAGGAAGAATACTGATTATAAATTTTGTTGTCTGGTTGGTTTGTTTTTCCTAACTTCAACAAAGCCAAGAACTTGTTTCAAACAAAGATCACATGACAGTAGAATAACTAATATAAATGGAGATTATGAGGTAGAATAACTAATATAAATGGAGATTATGAGGTAGAATAACTAATATAAATGGAGATTATGAGGTAGAATAACTAATATAAATGGAGATTATGAGGTAGAATAACTAATATAAATGGAGATTATGAGGACATCTGATGATGGTTAGGAAACGTCCTCAAAATGAAATCTAAAATTATAAACAGACATGCTCTGGATTGGAGCACACATGGAAGAGAGGGGTACAGGGCACAGAACACTAGATAGATGAACAGTAGAAGAAGAAACTGGAGTCTCAGAAGAGGTTCCAAACATGAAATGTTGCATGTAGTTATCGTTGCATCCATATGTGGGCCAAAGATGCAATACTCGTAAATTGAATGAGCTGACAGCTTGGATTATGGTCAACTAACCCCAGCTGACTAAGACTTTATTTTGTCTCCAAGAACGGCAATGGAAACAAGTTGCACTAGTGCAGTCTGGCTAACAGAAGAGGGATCGCAGAAGGAAAGTAAAGTCGGTACCCAAAAAAGTCGGCTGAAACCGGATTTTCGGGCCGAAATGCGCAAATATAGCATTCTCGCTGTAAACTCCGACACAACGTCCTTTTCAGGACGAACGTCGAAGAAGTATCCATATGCCGCAATAGGTGACGCCAAGAAAACCTGTGCCACTTAGAATCGAACCTGGCACAAACAGAATGTACTTGGTCAGTTCTACAAAGAGAGACAATGGATGTAACCGTTTTACCGAAAGGACACTATTATTCTTCTGATCACAGAGAAAACGAGTTATTCACCTCTATTTCCCAATATCCTATTTCATGTTCTCTTTCTAGCCTTGTCGGTTACTCCACACTCAGTAAGCTTTTTATCTGTATGAATGGCAGAGTGTGCCAAACAATGAGTTTGAGAATCTTCTACCTAGAAATCCATTTTAACGGTGAATTTCGACATACTCTTCAGCGTGGCAGTGTGCCAATCCTCGTATCTATCATCCACAACGCATTCCCTGAAATCATATTTAAAAAATAGCTGTTCTTTCTAAGGGTTTAAAAATAAATGGAATGCTTCCCATCTATACGGTTTTCTAATCTCCATTTTCCTGTCTCCTTCGGAATCTCGCTGTGTTTCTTTGACCTTTTCGCTAGTTACTTTTAAAGAGAAATAAAAGCAATAATTACCGCGTCAAAAATGTAGCAGCATTTCCTGATAAATAAGCATAAAAATAACTGTAGCTTTTGTCGAACTTGTATTATTTTAAGCAATCGCCCACCCTTAATTGTTTTACATATTGATTATGTATTTCTATCATAGCGTGTGTGCTTTGTTTTATAATGTGAGTCAGCGCCGACAGGTGGTACACGCTTATAATTTAGGTCAGTTTTTTGAAAAACATCATCACTTTGGATACCAATAGACGAACTACCAAGTCTAGCAAGGATCGATGTGTGTGCAGTGCTTACGTGGCCAGCAAGTCCAGCTAGGATCTCTATGTGTGCAGTTCTTACATGGCCACCAATAAACGAACTGCCAAGTCTAGCTAGTTATCAGAACTATGTGATAACAGGGTAGGGGGTTATCAGAACTATGTGAAAACAGTGGAGGCGGTTATCAGAACTATGTGAAAACAGAGGAGAGGTAATCAGAACTATGTGAAAACCGAGGGTTATCAGAGCTACGTGAACACAGAGGAGAGGGTTATCAGAACTATGTGAAAACAGAGAAGAGGGTTATCAAAACTATGTGAAAACAGTAAATTATCAGAATTATGTGAAACCAGTTGATTTTTAGAACTATGTGAAACCAGTGGATTATCAGAACTATGTGAAACCAGTGGATTATCAGAACTATGTGAAACCAGTGGATTATCAGAACTATGTGAAACCAGTGGATTATCAGAACTATGTGAAACCAGTGGATTATTAGAACTATGTGAAACCAGTGGATTATTAGAACTATGTGAAACCAGTGGATTATCAGAACTATGTGAAAACAGTGGATTATCAGAACTATGTGAAAACAGTGGATTATCAGAACTATGTGAACGATGTCATTCTCTATTAAAATGAGGCCTCTTCCCATACCTCCAGTGTTACTCTCGTGCTATACCTGGTGATCTGCCTATAGTAACATACGCCATTATCATAGGTATGAAAGACGGTTGACCGAGCGGTTAGGGTAGTGATCCCCTGATCATGAGAACACGGGTTCCAAACCTCGGTTAGGCATCTATGTTTTTACCAATGGTAAAACAAAAGACTTCGCCTGCACGCAATGTTGATATGTGGTCCATAATCCTTGGCGACTGTATGGACATGTGGTCCATAATCCTTGGCGACTGTATGGACATGTGGTCCCTAATTCTTGGCGACTGTATGGACATGTGGTCCCTAATCCTTGGCGACTGTATGGACATGGGGTCCCTAATCCTTGGCGACTGTATGGACATGTGGTCCCTAATCCTTGGCGACTGTATGGACATCTGGTCCCTAATCATCAATCCCACAAATTCTGCTGTCCCTATAAAACCTCAGGCGGAAACTATAAAATTGTTGTTGTTACTGTTGTGTGTGTTTATCTGTCATATGTTTGATGCATGGTAACCACAGAGGCTGTTTACATTTGAATAAAACACCTGTGATCAACACCTATATACCACCTGCCATCCACCAAAATCTACACCCGTATAACACCTAGCATTCACACCTGTATACCACCTGGCATCCACACCTGTATAACACCTGCCATTCACCAACAACCACACCTGTATAACACCTGCCATCCACCAACAACCACACCTGTATAACACCTGCCATTCACCAACAACCACACCTGTATAACACCTGCCATCTACCAACAACCACACCTGTATAACACCTGCCATTCACCAACATCCACACCTGTATAACACCTGCCATTCACAAACAACCACACCTGTATAACACCTGCCATTCACCAACAACCAAACATGTATAACACCTGCCACCCAAAAACAGCCACACCCGCATAACACCTGCCACCCAACAACATCACCATGTATATCTATATAAAACATCCCTACACCAAACTAAGAACCGCTGCTCTGCAATATCTCCCAGTGACACAAAACTTAAACAGAGAACAACAACTTGCATATACTAGTCCTAAACATCTGTTTCAGTAATGAACTAGTTACAATTCTATAGTTGACACACCGTGATGTCTGATTCACGCCTGTGTTGTCTGTTAATAGATGTGTCTTTTCAAACAATGCTAGGTGAATCAATACTCAGATGATACTCTTAACTTGTCTTTAATTAATTCTGGTAAGCTACCGTCGTTCTTTTTTAGTTATTTGACCATCGCAAGCGATTATGCGAGATCATCAGACCTTTTCTCTTGATGGAGTATCTGAACAGACATCTGATTGGTTCGCAGTACAAAAGGGAGTCCGGCAGGAATGTATCCTCTCACCTTATCTTTACAACACATATGCGGAATGTATAATGAGAAAATGTTCGAGAAGACGAGACCATTGAAAGTTTCGACCCATTCACGATTGGGTGGTACGAGATTTCAGAGTTACGATACGCAGATGGCACAGTGATACTATCAAGAAGTGCAGAAGGGCTAGAGCAGCTACTTTCAGCCGTTAATGGACATAGTAAAGATCAAAACCTTTTTATTAAAATAAATAAAACAAAGATAATGACCACCGACAAAACACAATGTCAGCATAAATTTACAGTGAGTGGTGAGGAAATAGTTCAGGTCACACATTTTGAATATCTGGGCTCCAGATATGACAAAAAATGGCGACTGTTCGAAAGAAATCAGAAGAAGACTAGCTATGGCAATGCAGAGACTGAACAGCCTGAAGAAATTATGGCAGAGCACCAACAAAATAAAAGTAAAAGTCTTGAGAGCCTGTGTTTTTCCTGTGGCAGCTTATGGCTGTGAATCATGTACGATTACCAAAACTTATAGACAAAAAATCGAATCCTTCGAGTCAAAATGTTACAGAAAGATCCTCAGAATACCCTGGACAGAGAAAAAAACAAATGCAGACATTCGGCAAGAGTTGAGCATAGAGGAGAACTGGTTTATCAATTCCATTTTGGCTAGAAAATGCACATACTTTGGTCACATCAAGAGACACAACGGTCTTGAGAGAACGGTGATGGAAGGTATGGTGCCAGGTAAAACAGGAAGTGGTAGACCAAAAGACGATGGCACCAATATATCCAGGAATACCTGGGTTTGAATATGGCGGAGGCTGGAGTTTTTGGTAAGGGAACGAGTTTCTTTCAGACAGACTGTCATGGGAGCGACGTTCTACAAAGGACATGTTACATGATGATGATGATGGTGTAACTTGCGCTGTCTGTGGAACAGAGTGAGAAAGAAACTGCACTGGTTGTTGACCTCACTTTCTCGTCTCGAGTTACACTGGACCAGTGGCAAGTCCGATCGCTCACCGTTTCCGTTCATCGCTTTGATAGGCGAGTTCCTTACCTCTTGACTACAGCGACCTTCCGCCTTTATTTAGATCCTTGGGCGGGATCAAGATGCAGCGAATGAGCTGCAGTTGTCACCTACCCATAGCTGACTGCTAGTGTCAGGGCCAGCGAACCATAGCTGCCAAGACCCTTCTACACCTCCACGCAGTGATCCTGGATAACAGGCTGCAGCAGGGCAGACTGGCTAAGGAGAAAGGATCGAAGAGGGAATGCTAACCCGGTACTAAACAAATGCTTGTTGAAGTCGAATGTGTTGGACCGAAAGGTGCAAACATCGCAGCCAAGATGTAAACTACGACACAACGCATTCCTTTCTCTGGACTACATTCTGCTACTAAAGCCCGTTCAGGGTTTGGTAGCGGGAGATTGAGAACGAACGAAGAAGAAGAAGGAGATCCGTGGGCAGTGGCTGATCAAAAATTCAGTGGTCATCTTTAAGAGCAGCAACAAACTTTCGCCACTTTACCCGACTTGCAGTCACCATTTGTTCGGTGCCCCAGCTATGATTCATCTTTCTTCTTCTTCTTCTTCTTCTTCTTCTTCAGCTGCAGTGGTCAGCGACCCATAGCTGACTGCTAGCGTCAGGGCTCGCGAACCAGAGCTCCCAAGACCCCTTCTACACCTCCACGCGGTGATCCTGGATAACAGGCTGCAACAGGGCAGACTGGCTAAGGAGTAGGGATCGAAGAGGGAATGCTAACCCGGTACTCAAAAAATGCTTGCTGAAGTCGGATGTGTTGGACCGAAAGGTGCAAATATCGCAGTCAAGCTGTAAACTACGACACAACGCATTCCGTTCTCTGGACTACATTCTGCTACTTAAGCCCTTTCAGGGTTTGGTAGCGGGAGATTGAGAACGAACGATGAAGAAGAAGAAGAAGATAATAAAAAGGATGTAGTTACAGCCCTTGACGATAACGAATGTGACTCGAAAGAACCAGAACCATACAGATTCAGAAAGAGTAACCATGCTCTTGTGTATTCTTAGTTTAATGTTTGTGCTATGCATCGTATTCTTAGTTTAATGTTTGTGCTGTACATCAGAGACATCCAAACCTTGTTTAAGCTAGCAAAGGCTGTTCCGACATTCGTCTGTTGGTGTTTTGGTCTGTTTCGCCGTCAGGTGTAACTATGCTTCTGAGGTTTGTAACTGTTCCCATCTTCGCTAGTTATCC
Organism: Ariolimax columbianus; assembly: GCA_036924085.1. Classification (NCBI taxonomy): domain Eukaryota; kingdom Metazoa; phylum Mollusca; class Gastropoda; order Stylommatophora; family Arionidae; genus Ariolimax; species Ariolimax columbianus. Next base: position 70,640,613 of record JAVGWX010000018.1, on the reverse strand, counting down.
GTTTCCTCGTTAAGTATATTTTGTGTCAAGAATGTATACCTTTAGAGTCGCGGGAACATACTAGTTAGTGTACTGACTCTACAGTCAAACGATCTAGATTAAATTCCCAATTGGTGCGGGTTTTAATCTCAAACGACACTCGGGTTTAACTCTGTCTCAACCATTATTTACAAGAGAAAGTTCGGGAAGTAAAGCGGGCCGCGTGATGCTAACCACGTCACCCATAGTGGGCCGTTGGTCAAGAAAATATAGGCCCACCTTCCTATTCCCATTATGTCAGACAGAGGGATCTCCAGACAGAGGGATCTCCAGACAGAGGGATCTCCAGACAGAGGGATCTTTATGTAAATCCTTAGGGATCTCCAGACAGAGGGATCTCCAGACAGAGGGATCTTTATGCAAATCCTTAGGGATACAGACAGAGGGATCTCCAGACAGAGGGATCTCCAGACAGAGGGATCTTTATGTAAATCCTTAGGGATCTCCAGACAGGGATCTTTATGTAACTCCTTAGGGATACAGACAGAGGGATCTTCAGAGAGAGGGATCTGTATCTAACTCCTTAGGGAACTTCAGACAGAAGGATCTATTTGTAACTCCTTCGGGATCCAGAAAGAGGGATCTTTATGTAACTCCTTAGGGATCTCCAGACAGAGGGATCTTTATGTAACTCCTTAGGGATATAGATAGAATAAACAATAATTCCTAAGTGATGTAGGCTATTTCTTCAATTGAACGGTACTGTTGTTCTGTAAGGCTGTGCACGATTGATTTAAAAAAAAACTCACAGGATCCACACTTTTAACACCAATACAATCTCCTTTTTTGTTTAATTGACGGTTTATTGTAACTACTGTCTTTTATTATAACGTTTCTTTTGCTGTCCTATTCTTTCTTTTAGCTTGTTTTCCCTTTTTCCATCTGCCATATCTTTACTCCCATGCCTTCTAGCCACCCCCTCCCCCCTTCCCTGTTCGTGAAGACAGTGCAGCATATATGTATATAGGCAGTAACGTCTTTCGTCTGTTCAAATTTAAAGGTAGTTCTATAGCAGACACTACTGTAGAAGTTGAAGTGTTAGCAACCGCATTGTACTTACTTGGCCTGCGCGTTTTTTAGAAGGTGTGACTAGTTTCCGTCGACGCTGTCTCCTTCAATAACAGGAACCAATGTACAGCTGTGTTGACTAAAGCGTGTGGAAATAACATGGTTCGAGCCCAGTAACTTTACCGTAAGAAACGATCACTCCGCCATTTTGCTGCTCGTACAGCTCTGTTCAAATATATTTAACCGTCACTAACAGTAAACGCCGCCATTGGCCACATCGGAACTTTTCGATCCATCCCAACATCAAATTATACATCTTCTGGTAGAAAATATTCAAAGCCTGGGATGACTAATACCAGATCAAAATATTTCAACCTCCATTTCGTGTCGTCGGCGTCTAAGATCTGGATCGATAGCAGGATTGTGTCAAAACCGTTACAAACTCTGTGTTCTTGAACTTTAAATTCTGAACAAAATACACAAATAGCCTGTTTTAGAGATGTAATTTTGACAAATTAATTAAGGAACCAAATAGTATACAAGAAATTGGTTAATTTATTTTATGAAACGGTTGTTATGAAGTCGACAAAATTAAATAATGTTAACACTATAAGCGTGTTACATCATTCTTAGCTAGTAATTGCTCGTATTAAAAGCCTAGACGGTGAATGCCTGACAGAGAATTTGGAGATATGAGTCAAACGACACCATCTTTGTTGCATCTTCTGTCTCTTAGGCTACCAGGGAGAAGATCCAATTGTCAAGGACACAGAAGAGGATGGAGCTAGAAAGATTATCCTGCAGCCTTGTTGAAATTATGACTCACGTTCTTAAAGATGGTTGTGTGCTTGCCGGTCTGTGTGTTGTCAGGACAGAATTGTGTCCGTCTTTGTGCCTGAATTGTGTTCTTTATGACTGCGCTCAACGTTGTGTATATGTTTATCTGTGATTTTATTTTTCATTATGGTAATTTATGTACTCGTGTGGTTGTTTATTTCTTTTAAAAAAAAACTATTACGCATTTTAGCTGTGTTTAATTTCTTTCTTTCGACGTTTGCATTTTAAAGTATATTTTTCTTGGTATATTTACTCATGTACTGCGTGTATTTATGCAAAAACGTGGGTGCACATAGACTAAGGGTTCTGCACAATGTTGTTTTATGTACACTGCACGTGTGTGTGTGTGTGTGTGTAAAATGCACGTGTGTTGTGTGTAAGTCGAATGTGCGTTACACGTGTGTAAGTTGTACGTGTGCCATATGTATGTAATGTGTATTTGTGTTATATGTATACGTTGTACGCGTGCTATATGTGCAAGTTGTAAAGTGTGTAATATATACACATTACATTATGACATACAATATTGATAGAAATCAACTTCGAAGTCACTTGGCACAAGTCTTACTCCCACCTGTCAAAAAGGAGTTAAAGTCCCAATACCCCCACAAACATACTTCAAACTGAATACCATCTGTTTAACAAATTATATATGACTTATCCGACACACCAAGCCCCTGGGTGGGTAGAACACACAGTGCAAACAGACTGCGATAGACGGTCCAGTTTATTAGGAAAGTGTGTATATGAGAGCGAAAGAGAGGGAGAGAGAGAGAGAGAAATTAAAAGGTCGTAGGAATACAACTATGACATTTGAAACAGGGAAAGATGATTGTCAACAAGGAAAAATTAAGAAAACGCCAGATTAGAAACTGCTTCTGAGTCAGTAAGCCTGCTTCAGTAAGTCCAGGCCTCTCATTGGAACTTGCTCTTTGTTTGCCACCAGGTCAGCGAATATCGGAACCAATTGTTTCCGAAAACCAGGGCATGTGGTAGTCACGCTTGGTTGAGTGGCTTATGGGGTTAGCTGCTCCATCCAGATTTCTTTGTCTGGTCTAGAATTCCCAGATGGACCCCCATCAACGTCGGCAGTGGAATACGACAGCTGGGACCAATCTACCGTGTGTGCTCGTGCGCCCGCGCGTGTGTGTTAGCAGAAGTGCTATTGTGTGTGGGTATTTTATTGTGTGTGAGTGTGATGCAAGGGCGTTGGTGTGAACAATCAATGTTAGAAACCAGGGTTATTTTGACAGAGACGTTGTGAAGTAGGGAAAAGATGGTACAGACAAAGACAGGACGGGAATATTCTTCTTCGTTCTCAATCTCTTGTTACCAAGCCCTAAAAAGGGTTTTGCAAGTAACAGAATGTAGTCCAGAGAGCGGAATGCGTTGTGTCGTAGTTTGAAACTTGAGTGCTATAGTTTTACCTTTCGGTCCAACACATCGGACTTGAGCGGGCATTTTTGAGTATAGGGTTGCCTTCCCTCTTCGATCCCTTCTCCTTAGCCAGTCTGCTCTGTTGCAGCCCATTATCTAAGATCATCACATGAAGGTGTTGATTGGTTGGTTGGTTATTGGTCCAGCGGCCTATTGGATCCTGCCCTTTGGCCCCATGCCATATAATGGTAACAGCAAGTGTTTGTTAGCTGTTGTTTAGTTCCGTAAAAAGCGTTACATTTGTCTGGCCTCGGAGGAAGAAGCTCTTTCCTAATACATGCAAGGACCGGACATTAAAAAAGATGACGATAAACAGTTTCATAGGGATGTGTGCACAGCCGGCACTCTGGAGCATATTCTGGTTAGATTATGTTCAAGTGGCTGTTAAGTTGCATGTATTGAGTGCGAAGTCGGAAAATGGTGCTTTGGTCTCTCCTTTTGGGGAGGTTGATGCTGTCTTTTGGAGGGTCAGTAGCCCATCTGTACAAATGTGTCTCTTGTTGGACAATATGCATACATGCTCTGTGGTTATGAAGGAACCAGCACCATGCTGAATAGACATGGGAAACGAGACTCTGCATTCGCCGCACTATGACAATCGAGGCCAATCGTAAAGGCACAGTGGCTCAGGATGTGACGATCCAAATTTTCTGGAACTTTTGGTTACAGGTCTAGAGCCTAGGAGAACTATGCCTAACCAGGTGACTATTGGGGGCGAGGAATGGAGGCAATGAACCCTATCGTGGCTTCGGTAACTTGGAGCGTTACTAATGCACCTTCTCAATTACTGAATGTCAGGACAGTACATGTCTAGCTTCTGCCTGGGGTGGGAAGAAAATCCAGACTTACCAGCCCGACAATGCTAAACTATGGGAAGTCCTTGGAGGTGTAGAAGGGTCTTGTCAGCTCTAGTTCGCTGGCCCTGACGCTAGCAGTCAGCTCTAGTTCGCTGGCCCTGACGCTAGCAGTCAGCTCTAGTTCGCTGGCCTGACGCTAGCAGTCAGCTTTTGGGTCGCTGACATCTGCTGCTCAGAATCTTGATCACGGACGTGAATGTAGAAGGAGAGCTTTTCCCGACCCTATGTAGGCAAACGCCTTATTTACTGTTTTAACTCCTCCATTTTATATGATGTATTGATTCCAGAGAACTTTCTCGTAATCCCAGAAGGTTACGCTACACTCAGCAGACCTTAACCTTCGGGACGTGAGACGCAATGTGTTGATTGTGCTGCGTCTAGAAACATCAGACAACGATAATGCGAATCTCTCTCTAGTCAAGTCAAACTTTCAGGTTCGCATAATTGCGGAGGGGTGGTGGTGGTGGGGGGCATTTAAAACGTAGCGATACTTTTGACAAGCTTACCATAAACATGTGACCCAGCAGCCGGAACAAGTAAAGAAAACCAGATCTCTCTACGTAGAAGACGTTCCACACCATGACATAACGCCCCCCCCCCCCTCCGGATGTAACTGGAGGTACACCTGAGCACAAGTACATACGATGTTGCTAACACTTCATCTTCGACGGCAGTGTCTGCTACATGGTTACCTTTCATGTAATATTCCACGTTTACCCGTTTCTATTACAGAATGACAGCTTACTAATAATGGGTTGGAGCGCTACAAAAGAGAGTTTCTGCCTGGACTGATCCAGTACGGCCGGCCAAAAGCCGGTACTGTTACATTTCATCTCTGGTCCGTCTTTTCATTCATAAACAAGGTCCGAAGCAATTTTCTACTAAACTGCATGTCAGATCCAAATGATTTGCCGCATGAAGCCTTAGAATATCGATGACGTTGAGCAAATATTTTATCTAAGAAATTTGATGTATTTTGAACAAATGTATTAATTATAATAAGTGGTCTTTTTCGTCTATGCAGACGGTCATGAGGCAGGTATGTCTTTTTGTCACTAGACGGATGTTTTCTCCTCTCGAATTATAGGCTATATTAGAAACTACATCACTGAATTGGACATAATTTTAATATGCATTCGGTACTCAGTCGTGCTGTTTCAAAACTAGATGTTTTGACATTTATATACATCGAGTTAAAAACAAATACTAATTATCCGTGCCGCAATTAGACATTTTGTCGGAAAACAACCAAAGTCATTCATGCGAGACTGTCGTTCAGTTATACGTTTATCCCGATATCATAGTTTGTGGAGTCGTTATTGTGACATTTAGTTAAGTTGTATTGAAACAATTTCATCATCATGTTGTAAACTATCATACATCATCCTTGTTTAGGGTGAACTCTGAATGCGACCATTTGCAGTTTTCATGGCATGAAGCCGTTACTTTCCACATTCGCAACCCTATTTAGTTACTTTTAACATAATGACTTGACGGTTACAGTTGACATAGTAGTTATTTCAAACTTGTGTACCACTTGGGTGGATTCGTCATTAACAACTGTAATAAAGTTGTCACCAGGCAACATGAGAACATGAGGCAACAAAAGTAATTATTTCAACACCGTGTTCATCCATTGCTACCATTGTTGCTAAGTACGCCAGTACAGAAAGTAGGCCAGATTTCTTGACAACAGATTTTAAAACCTAATGACAGCATAATTCTAGGAGACAACAGTTGATTTCAATGTATAAGAACAATTAAAAACATTTGTAACTCACGACAGAAGAATGATCGACCAACGACCTATTTTGTTATATTAAGCAATACATAAATCGATAACATCACAAACAAGTATGAGTCAGTTCTGTGTGGGCACAAAAACAACAAGAAGAATAGGATAGTAGTCCCTTTCAGTCATGACTGACTATAGGATACTATGATGGAGTGGTACTGTCCAGATCATAAGCTATGATATCATTGGAGAACAAGCTGTTGCCCGTGCAGCAGGTACCTTCCCCCCCCCCCCCCACCTCTCCACGTAACTTATTGTTCCAGGGGACCAGTATTAGCCGATTCAGCCTGCAATCAGCAACGTCGAAGGAGTCTCTAGCAAGAGACACCAGCTCCGGATTTATCCTCAGGGTTTAATCCCGAAGCCTTTCCAGTGAACAGGTAGTGGGAAAGAAGAATACGTAACGACTAAATGTCATCATCTGGGACAAATGACACCATTTGGGGGGGGGGGGGGGCGTTTAGATGCGTAATCGTATTATTCTTATCCCTAGTGCCTTATAAATTCAATCAATCAAAACCACCATTTGGGGGTGTGGGGCGTTTAAATGCGTAATCTTATTATTCTTATCCCTAGTGCCTTTCAAAATCAATCAATCAAAACCACCATAGGAGACGGCGTGGCCTAGTGGTTAAGTGACACGGCTCACAATCAGAAGGTGCTGGGTTCGATCCCCATCACAGCACCGGCAGTTACCCCGGGAAGCAAACCCTTTGAAAATGCAGGAGGAAGCAGACCCTTACATAAAAGAGCGCAAAATAAAAACAACAGTGCAACGCACACGGTCTTGGGGAATAGAGTCCTTCAGCAAAATCACGTCGATTCTGTATGTTTTCACACAACTGCTCCAGCTCTATCCATGTCTTTCTTTCTTCCTTTACATTTTACACAAGCTCTATTCTCCATGTGTTTTCGTCTGCCTCTTCTTCTCTGGTCATTGTAAATTCAGATCAGAAACTAACTTGTAGTATCCTCAGCTGTCTACTTAATGTGTGTTCTATCCAATACCAGCATCTTACCCCATGTTTCATTGAAATGTGTCTGGGATCAAGATGCTGAACGGTGCATGAGCTGTAGTGGTCAGCAATCCAAAGCTGATCGCTAGCATCAGAGGCGACCCAGAGCTGCCAATACCCTTCTCCACCTCTGCGTGGTGATCCTGGATGACAGGCTGAGCAGACTGGCTAAGTAAAAGGAATCGAAGAGGGAAGGTTAACCCAGCACCCAGAAATGCCATACTAAAGTCGGATGTGTTGGACTGAAAGGTGCAACGTAACTATCGCAGTCAAGCTGTAAACTTCGACAAAACTCATTCCTTTCTCTAGACTACATCATGCTGCTTGCAAAGCCCTCTTCAGGGCTTGGTAGCGAAAGTTTGAGATCGAACGAACGAAGAAGATATCTGTCTTGATCTTCCCAACAGCTCCCTATTAATGATCCAATCATAACATGTCAATCTATCTATTATGTCTGGATTTTTCCTACAGTTCCCCAGTATACCATGATATCAATATCCATTCAATACAATTACATCCTACATTTTCCCGTACATATGCACACACAGACAGACAGACACACACACACACATATATATATACACACACACACAAACACATACATACACACAACATATAAGTAAGTAGCAAGTCCTTTACAGAACGTAGCTTCTTACAACCTTACAACCGTCACCTATTTGGCTGTTATAAGTTTCTTGGCAAGGGTGCAGTACGGTAGGTTGCCATTACTTTCCGTTGGAGGAGCATTCGCCCGAGAAAAAAACTACGTGTTTGCCAAACTGGACACAAGTGGGAATCGAACCCGGAACGTTGGGATTGTGAAACCGAGCGAGTTTCACCCCTAGGCCAGGCAGTGTAGTTATTCCAGCCATAGTATATGGCTGCGAGGTGTAGAAGCTACAGGAAAACTATGCAGATAGACTCCGCGTTGCTCAGCGGGCATGGGGTGAAGAACATTCGAGATCAAAACCTCAGCACATATATCAGACATCGAACTACCTTTTCTGACATCACAGATGCCGCGCTGTTAAGAAAATACAGATAGGCGGGCCATGTGGTGCGCATACCGGATAACAGATGGACTCTTTAGGGTCAAGTCGTGGTGCATCTACAACTTTAGTCATCCTCGCGGGTGACCGAGGGTGAAATGGTGAGGTCCTCAGCCTAACATTGCACACCAAGGCACAAGAGCGAAATGAGTTTACTCAACATTTGGCTTCCCGGCATATATTTATGTATCTCACTATATCAGTTAAAATCCTCTACAAATAGCAGAGCCTGTGTTTTTCCTGTGGCAGCTTATGGCTGTGAATCATAGACGATTACCAAAACTTATAGACAAAGAATCGAATCCTTCGAGACAAAATGTTACAGAAAGATCCTCAAAATACCCTGGACAGAGAAAGAAAAAAATGTAGACATTCGGCAAGAGTCGAGCGTAGAGGAGAACTAGTTTATCAATTTCATTTTGGCTAGAAAATGCAAATACTTTGGTGACATCAAGAGACACAACGGTCTCGAGAGACTGGTGATGGAAGGTATGGTGCCAGGCAAAAGAGGAAGGGGTAGACCAAGAAAACGATGGCACCAAGATATCCAGGAATGCCTGAGTATGACTGTGGCCGAGGCTGGAGGTTTGGCAAGGGAACGAGTTTCTTTCAGACAGACTGTGATGGGAGCGATGTTCTACAAAGGACATGCTACATGATGACAAAAAGCAGCCGTTTAAGCTTCCCAAAAGGTCTACCTTTACAAGAAACAAATCCAAACAGGTATGTGCATTAATTTACCAGGACACTTAACATCAAAATGTCATATCAGCTTTTCTTTGTTGCCAAGGATGTGTACACGTTGTATGCCGACAACATAATCAATCCATGGGTTGGATTTAGCTGCTATCACAGCTGTCTATCAAAAAGACTAAAGGACATATCCACTGTCCTTTAGGTAAATGTGTTCTGACTCGTCTTCTGAAACTTTCCACATGTCTAGAGCAGAAAATGGGGTGATCTAAGCAAGATTGAATGTTGCTCTCAACTTTATGAGATCGAAAGCTTTGTATGAAGCGAACTGGAGACAAGAAATCAAGTCAAGTAACCCATAGCATTACTGCCGTAGGGATGTGAGGTGTAAGCGATCTCACATTTAAAAGGCTCGGCTATATGAGGGCGGTAGCCATCTCCTCTCCCTCGCCACCTTTACTTCCCGGACTGAACAGGTACCCATTTAAGGCTGGGTCGACTCGGGAGCCATTGCGGTCTGAAAAAACATTACCGCCTCAACTGGGGAATGAACCCAAGACCACTCAGATGCGAAGCCAGAAAGCTAACCACTGCGCTACGATATATATATATACACACACACACGCAAACACACAATAGCCACAGAAAGCTGGAGGACTTTTGGCAATCAAAATAAATAATTATATCCAACGTGAAAATACAAAATAAAAATCCTAATCTACAATATACAGTCAGCTCTATTGTTTGGCTCTGAAAACACGGAGAACAATAACACAGATAAGGGTGCAGACATTTGAGTGCCTGGGCAGGATAGAGGGACTTGGATGGTATGGTTGTATCTCAAACATAGATCTGTGGGGAAGAACCGATGTACAAAAACATGTATGGTTCAGATACCGGGCTGGAGCGGAAACGAGAAGACAGCCGACGTCACGACCATAAGACTTTCTTCAGGCACGATGGGATATGCACATATAAGCTAGCTGGGATGAGAGATGAATACACCAAAGGAGATGGGAACATATAAGAAGACATACGATGATACGTATCTAATGCTGCACGCGTAGACCAGTAATGGTCCAGAGTAGAAGAGAAAAAAGCAGGTGAGAAAACTCGCTAAGAAAGTCAAGGTTTTTATGCACTTTATTTTGTTCAGTTTCTCAGACACTGGAATTTTTCTCATACGATTGATCCTCCACGTACGGAAAGTAATGCTTAACGCTCTTCACCATTGTCAAGAAAGCTTTAACAGCCAAATAGATGTCTTGAAGTCTGGTGTTATAAGATTGTGATGTGTAGGTCTGCTAGCCTTATTTGTCTGACGTCTAAAGCATTCTTTGTATTCCATCTAAAACATTCTTTGTCTTACATCTAAATCATTCTTTGTCTTACATCTAAAACATTCGTTGTCTTACATCTAAAACATGCTTTATCTTACATCTAAAACTTTTGTCTGGCGTCTAAAACATGTAATTCTTTCTGTACCTGCCATATATGGCGTTGTTCCCATTAATGCCAGATTTCTTTGTTGAAAGCCAAAGTTGATAAATAAAAGTTCAAGGCAAATGGCCAAGGAGAAAGCTGTTATAAGTGAGAGAGTGTAGCCAAAATAAATTTAAGGATCTTTAGATGTACCATCACGACAGAGGACAGAAGAATGGTGCCGCCGGTCTGTTAAACCAACCAACATTCTGATTAGAGGATTAGAGAGAGAAAGAGAACATTTGATGTGGCGAGGTTATGGGTCGGTCGTCGACCTAAACACGATAGCCACACCCCCCCCCCCCCCCCCCCCCCACTTAAGAAAGCGAACTAAGTTTAAGTGACTGTGAGGTGAGTAATATAATCACGTGACCCGGGAGTGGAGAGAGTGAACGTGAGTGGAAATCTGATGAAGGCTAAGAGGGAAGGAGTGAAAACAGGGAGGGGAAGTACTTGTAAGTCGAGTCGGAAGCTACAATAATTCACTGGTACAAGAACTTGACGCGGGGCCCGGCGAAGCACATTAAGAGACCGGGGAGGGGGACAGAACGATAATTATTAGAAGCGAGGATTCGCTAGTTGAACTCTACGTGGGGCAAGCTGAGCGGTGAGTAATATCTCGCTGAGATAGAGGATAGAGAACAGTCGTACGTTACTTGCACAGAAGGAAACGCGTATTTGACCTCGCCGCGACCAGCATTTGACCCCCCTCACCACACTGGAAGATAAAGAGCGCGCGAAGTTATTATCAGCCGACAGAACGAGCACAGCCCGAGTGCTTGACATTGCTACTAAAGTACGCGGAAACTGTTTATAGTGGGAAGGCGCTGTATAATAAATGGATGCTTTTGCAATTTCAAGTCTGCCGGTACACGATACTCAATCTCTGTTGTTTAATCTTCATGATTTCTATTCTTGTTCCCGCTTTTTTTGTTCATTATTTCTGCTTTTTGCCTGGGCTAGGAGTTGGATGCAGAATTGTGTGCCCGGGCGGTTTGGATTCCTTTAACCAAAAGAATATTGATTGAGAACTCAGAAAGAACTATTTTTATATTTGTAGTTTCACGAGTAAAATAAAAACCTAGCTTGCACACTGCACGACAACTACCGATGCGACCAGAATTTATATCCCGCAACGCTATAAATTCCCTGCAATGTTCAAGAAATTCACGTCACAATAAAAGTGTTTTTATTATGCGCAGAATAATGGTCACTCCCTTTGATACACCATCTATATTGAGCCTCTGACAGCAATACTTTGAGTCCGAATGCAGAGTGGATAGAACACTTATCTATTTCAGTAGATGGTCCATGTTCAAGCCCAGCTCGGGGCACGAGCTATCCTATCCAGCTATAAAGTTGTGCCTTACATCATATACAAAGGAGCGGCATGTTTCCCCTTTATCATAATTATGAGAAATCGTTTCTAAAGGTCTATTGTATTCCTGTATCATATACGAGATATAATTTCTAGAAATCTAATGTATTCCTGTATCATATACGAGATATAATTTGTAAAAATGTATTGTATTCCTGTATCATATACAAGGTATCATTTCTAGAAACGTATTGTATTCCTGTATCATATACAAGGTATCATTTCTAGAAACGTATTGTATTCCTGTATCCTATTTTAAAGTTAGTAGAGTGGGACATTAAGGAGTACCACTGACTAACAGCTTCCGGTTGCAAACAGGGTGAGACAAGGATACCTGTTCTCGTCCTTCCCGTTCTTGTTGGTTATAGATTGGATAATGAAGACATCAATCGAGTAGAAAAAGAACTTCAGTGGGCACCATTGTCACAATTGGAGGACATGGACTGATGATCTCGTACTTTTCTCACACAGTCATTGCCAGATGCAAGAGAATCTTGGTATGGTGAAAGAACAATGAAAGAGGATCAAGCTCTTTAAACTCAACACTAAGAGTAAAGAACCAATCATGCTGGACGGAAAGCCGTTGGAAGTAGTGGATATCTTTACCTATTAGGGTAGCACATTTGGCATATCAGGAGATCCATATGTCAGGATCAGGAATTGAAAAGCAAGAGGCGCAATCCTGACACTAAACAACATGTGGCGATCTAGATAAATGAAGATTCACACCAAAGTTTGAATAGTGAACGCCAATGTCAAGTCAGTGTTGTATGGAGCGGAGACATGGAGAGCGACCCAGGCGATACAATAACGACTCCAGGCCTTCATTAACAGATGTCTACGAAGGATAATAGGCATAAAGTAACAGGACATGGTGAAGGATGAAGGCCTGTGAGAAAGGAGCCAGCAACAGCCACTGAAACAACAAATTAATCAAAGCAAATTGGAATTGATAGGGCATATGCTTCGGAAGGAAGTGTTTAACATAGCCAGACAGGCTCTTACATGGAATGCTGCAGGAAAGAGAGATGTGTAGATTAAAAAAAATACATCGAGAAGAAAATGTGAGAAGGAACTTAGATGAAATTATTACACCTGGAAAGAAGCAAAAAGAAAAGTTTAGGATCCTGCATAGTTTTTTGCATACTGACGCGATGTTGTCAATGGCCATTGCCCTGAGAGAAGCCACGAGTCTTTTTGGTTTTTTTTTTTGCGTTCACCTTATTTCTCTATTTCCCAAGGCGGTGTGCATTGTACTATTTTTTAATTTTGCGCCTGTTGGACTAGTACATCCGACTTCGGCATGCATTTATGTAAGGGTCTGCTTCTTCCTGCTTTTTCTAATATTTGCTTCCCCGTGGTAACAGACGGTGCTGTGATGGGGAGCAAACCCAGCACCTTCGAATTGTGAGCCGTGTCACTTAACCACTAGCCCACACCAACCCCAAGCCACGAGTCTGATTGATTGTATCGAGTCTGATTGATTGTATCGAGTCTGATTGATTGTATCGAGTCTGATTGATTGTATCGTTAGAGGCATTGTTCCTACACCTTTCATTCAAATCCAGAATGCTGTTGCTCACTGGGCAGGCTTTTAGCTTAGGTGCAGTGACGGCGGTGGAGGTCAGTGGTGGAGTGAGAAAAGCCCCGAGTTGAAGAGCCTTCTACTCTAGAAGTGTTAGATGACACTGTTAGTCGCCACTGACGACATGTTCTCAGTGTGGCATTGGTCCTAATCTCGTCCCTGTCCCACATAGAACCTATTGGGGACAGAAGATGCAGTACAGTGAATTATCTGGCTGCTTGCATCAGGCTCAGCGACTCAACGGTGGCTGCTTGCATCAGCGACTCATAGCTGGCTGCTTGCATCAGGGTCAGTAACTCATAGCTGGCTGCTTGCATCAGCGACTCATAGCTGGCTGCTTGCATCAGCGACTCATAGCTGGCTGCTTGCATCAGCGACTCATAGCTGGCTGCTTGCATCAGCGACTCATAGCTGGCTGCTTGCATCAGTGACTCATAGCTGGCTGCTTGCATCAGCGACTCATTGCTGGCTGCTTGCATCAGCGACTCATAGCTGGCTGCTTGCATCAGCGACTCATAGCTGGCTGCTTGCATCAGTGACTCATAGCTGGCTGCTTGCATCAGTGACTCATAACTGGCTGCTTGCATCAGGGTCAGTGACTCATACCTGGCTGCTTGCCTCAGCGACTCATAGCTGGCTGCTTGCATCAGGGTCAGTGACTCATATCTGGCTGCTTGCATTAGGCTCAGCGACTCATATCTGGCTGCTTGCATCAGTGACTCATTGCTGACTGCTTGCATCAGTGACTCATAGCTGGCTGCTTGCATCAGTGACTCATAGCTGGCTGCTTGCATCAGTGACTCATAGCTGGCTGCTTGCATCAGCGACTCATAGCTGGCTGCTTGCATCAGGGTCAGCGACTCATAGCTGGCTGCTTGCATCAGGGTCAGTGACTCATATCTGGCTGCTTGCATCAGGCTCAGCGACTCATATCTGGCTGCTTGCATCAGGGTCAGCGACTCATATCTGGCTGCTTGCATCAGTGACTCATTGCTGACTGCTTGCATCAGTGACTCATAGCTGGCTGCTTGCATCAGTGACTCATAGCTGGCTGCTTGCATCAGTGACTCATAGCTGGCTGCTTGCATCAGGGTCAGTGACTCATATCTGGCTGCTTGCATCAGGCTCAGCGACTCATATCTGGCTGCTTGCATCAGGGTCAGCGACTCATATCTGGCTGCTTGCATCAGTGACTCATTGCTGACTGCTTGCATCAGTGACTCATAGCTGGCTGCTTGCATCAGTGACTCATAGCTGGCTGCTTGCATCAGTGACTCATAGCTGGCTGCTTGCATCAGGGTCAGTGACTCAACGCTGGCTGCTTGCATCAGGCTCAGCGACTCATAGCTGGCTGCTTGCATCAGGGTCAGTGACTCATATCTGGCTGCTTGCATCAGGCTCAGCGACTCATATCTGGCTGCTTGCATCAGGGTCAGCGACTCATATCTGGCTGCTTGCATCAGGATCAGCGAAACATAACTGACCAAGATATTCAGCCTCCAGGTGGCGGCCCTGGGCACAGACTGCACTAGTGTAGTCTGACCAACGGATAGGGATAACAGCAAACCCGGTAGTAAAAAAAATCCAGCTGAGATCGTATGTGGTGGACCGAAAGGTGCAGATATCACAGCCTCGCTAACACAACGTCTATTTCAGACAAACCAAGAATACGAACCTTCCTGAAAGCACTCGACGACCATGTCCAGACTTACACTAGAAGTTTTCAAATCATTCATGGGCCGACATACAAACAGAAAAGCAGATACAAACATCTATGTTCACAACATTTATTTGTTTTATTCACACACAAAAAAAAAATCCAGTAAAAACAAAAATAAAAAATAACGAACAATGGATTCTCTTTCTTCGTCTGGACAATGCATTACAATCACATAGAAAGCACACGACGATACATGTTCTGTGGCACTTTCCTGATAAAATGAAGCCATAAAATCCCACTCAAAACGGCAGCCTTCTGACACATCATACCTTTGAGCACTGGGTGGGCCTATTTTATTCTTTACAATCACCGCTCGTGGATCTGTACCCCAGGACTTTCAATTTGAAGTCCATTGATAATAACTGTCAAAGACACACTTAATGGCGGTGAGGAAAGCTGTGACATAAACTAATAACGTGCATTAGCTACTTCTTCCTTGGAGTATAATTAGGAAATATAAATAATTTCGTTAGATTGAAGACACGAAATTAAAATCAGGAAGAGAATATAAATGTGGAAATATGCTTTGACCAACGTGAGACAAATATTGACACCCACAAAAATAACTTACTAGACGAAAATGAGAATAAATCAAGCGTTATGTCTACTCTCGTTTGACATAGAAACAAATATTGGCACCCACACAAGTAACATACTAGACAAAAATGAGAATAATTAAGCGTTATATGTACTCTCCCTTGACATAGAGACATAGACTATGCACAGTTGTTGAAGATAATGTAGAATATGCCTTTAAAATGTGGATGTATTATAGAAGAATGTGCACGTATCTTGGGAGATGGAACAGCAGACAAATTAGATCTTGGAGAGATTTGGGGAGGGGAGGGGTGTTTATAAAACAGTTAACCACTATTTTGACCATTTCAAAAGAAAGTCATACCAGAAGTAAAACCAAAGAGCAGATTATTACGCTTTAGTATAATTGGGAAGATTACATCGATAGAAGGGCAGTAAAAAAAAAGTATGTCAGATTGCAGCATCAAAGCAAGAGACAGATGAAATGTATTTCATGGTACGTGCAACATTTCAGAAATAAATTATTTCATAAAAACGCCACAACAGACAGTATAATCTACTCACCAAGAGAGGTCAGCCCGCACGTCCGTTGAGCTCTTGACAGAAAATGGATTTAACCAGGAGATGGCGGAGATACCGGTTTAAATGGAGGTCCCCCCCCCCCCCACCCACCCTCTCCGCTGCATGCGCGCGTCCGCCCGTGTTCTTGCATCTCTTGCGTTCCGAGGATAGCGTTGGGTTTTAGTACCGACAATATGCCCGCCATTTCAAAGCGCTGCGCTTCCCCTTAGTCACACCCTCGTGCCGCTTAAAGAATTAATTATGTTAGTGAACTTATTGTGAAAGAAACAATGTGAAAATTAATACATAAAAAAAAAAAAGAAACTGCAATTATGCAGATCGTGTGAAAACATGAGCATGGTAAAAGGGATCAAGATCAAACAAGTGCAGGAGTTCAAGTACTTGGCCAGTGTTTTAAACACAGGATAGAGGTTTAGACTGAGAAATTGAGATCAGGTGCTAAAAAGCAAATGGAATTGCATCTCAGCTGTTACAATTATTAAAACACTCTAACATAAACAAATCCACAAAAATACTGATGATCAACAGTATATTCATGCCAACCCTCTGTTACAAGCGTCAAACATGGACTTTAACAAAAACTCTAGAAAGAAAGATGACGACATGTGAGATGAGATGTCTCCAGAAAACAGCCAACGTAACTAGGAGAGGCAGAACGCGCAATGAAGATGTGAGAGAAAGATGACGACATGTGAGATGAGATGTCTCCAGAAAACAGCCAACGTAACTAGGAGAGACAGAACGCGCAATGAAGATGTGAGAGAAAGATGACGACATGTGAGATGAGATGTCTCCAGAAAACAGCCAACGTAACTAGGAGAGACAGAACGCGCAATGAAGATGTGAAAAGATTAGTTGAAGCAAGAGCCTGCACTGAATATATTAACGAGGAAAGAATCAAGTGGTTTCCCCACCTAATGAGAATACGACCTAACCAACTACCTATGTGCGCCTATAACGCACAGCGATCCGTTTTACACAATCGGGGCATGCCGAGAACTAGATGGATAGGAAATGTTGCGGATATTCTAAATCGTCATTGCATGCCGATAACTTCAGCAACACGTCTGACTCTGCACAGAAAACTGCGTCTCACGGAACAAGTGGATAAGACAAATGAAGTCAAGAAGCACTGCACGATGTCTACGCAGCTTACAGAATAATTCAGGGTGTCGTTCCGTTGAGACAAATAATATTTGAATATGGTGTATAAGTTTGGTATTTTTAGGGAGTGCTTCTGGTACAAAAATAGAATAAATACAATCTATGGTATAATGGGCGGAGTTTTTAGGTGAATCACATCTATTAACATAGAACCAATCATTGTGAAGGGAGAGAGAGCCGTTAGAAGAGAGGAATCAAATATGTTAGTCAGGATCAGGCAAAATATACTGGCCAAGACTCTCACCTCGGCTTCCTCGTAGCCCTCCATGGAAACGGGATGTTATGGCAGCGAGGCCAACGAGGTGAGGGATCGACGTGATCCCCGTATTAGTGAGTGACACCCAGGTGAAGTCAAGCATAGCACAACCGCCTGGAGGACCCCAGTTCACCTTCATCAGCACGCTCGGGATGTGAGGAAAGCTACTTCCACCCGCCATTTAACGTCCTTTTCAGGGCGCCAAAAAGAATAAACCTTCTCATTGTGAGCATTCGAAACATCAATTTGAGCAGCACAAGTGACACGCTAGGGGGTACAAATGCTGATGTTAAGACTAGAATTGAAAATGCTTGCATCGTTTTCCTAAAAGTAAACAAGAAATGGAGATTCAGAGAAATCAAGATTCACATCAAAGCTATAATTTTCTACGCTTGTTTCAAGTCGGTTCTGTTGTATGGAGAATGACCAAAGACTTCAGTTATTCGTTAACAGATCCTGCCGAAGATGGATGTGTCGGACCGAAAGGTGCAAATATCACAGTCAAGCTGTAAACTAGCGACATAGCACATTCCGTTCTCTGGACTACATCCTGCTACTTGCAAAGCCCTGTTCAAGGCTTGGTAGTGTGAGATTGAGAACGAACGCAGAAGAAGAAGAAGAAGAAGAAGAAGAAGAAGAAGAAGAAGAAGAAGAAGAAGAAGAAGAAGAAGAAGTTAACAGATACCTTCGAAGTGGCGGATATGATGAGGAATGAAGAGTTGTCAGAAAGGAGCCAACAACATCCCCTGGAACAACAAATAAAAATAAGAAAATGGGACAGCATAGGGCATACGCTGAGTTAGACACTGTTCAACATAACCAGACAGGCACTACCATTAAATCTCCAAGAGAAGAGAAATAGAGGTACACTTTAAAATACACGGAGAAGCGAATATGAGAGGGAACTACGGTTAAATGATTACACCTGGAGGGAAGCAGATAGTGTAGCACAGCACGGTACATGCTGGCGGGGTGGGGTCAATGGTCTATGAACCGATAGAATCGATCGCTTTTATTGATTGTGTATATGAAAAGTTAAACAAAGTCAACCAATCAATGTTCTTTAAGTACAATACACGGTGCATAAGGGATAAACCAGAGCTCTCCAGTTTGATTAGTGTGACGCCACTCTTTTCATTTCATGAATGTTGCTCAAGTCCATAATGGAATTCTTTGAGTTTCTATCGGCCTTCCTCTTTTCCTGTTGCCAGATGGTGGCCACATAAACGCTTGCAGTGGCCACCTCGAGGTAAGGTGTCCGCCGCTGGTGCCGAAAGTTGCGAGTTCGAATCACTGTGGAAACCGGAATTTTTTTTCCCGTGGATCATCTGGTAAAAATTCCGCTAATCTCTTTGTAGTGAGATCGGACTTCCGTGTTCAGTGCCAAGCACGTTAAAAATCCCTTGGTAGTTAGAAATCGAAAAGATTAGGCTTAACGTTCGCTACCAGGACAAAATTAAAAAAATTATAGTTAAAAATCTACCCAAATTATGTGTGTCTTCCCCAGGCCTAGTATGCCGCAGGAAGTTGTCAAATACCTACTACGTGTAGCCGAAGTCTTCGGCTACCTGGCAACAGACATTAACATGCCTGTTAACTTAACTTAACGTTTTTATACTGGTTTAGAAGACTCATCAGAGTCTGTAGACAGCCAGTCACACCTGCATTTCCCTGCTCTAAAAACTATGCACCTCCAATCTATTCTTAAATGCAGTACCTGTCTCTGCGTCCACCACCTCCTGGTGTAAACTCAAAGGTTTGTCAAACTAATTCAAGGTCTGTGAGCCCTCAAGGGTTTGTCAAACTGATTCAAGGTCTGTGAGCACTCAAAGGTTTGTCAAACTGATGCAAGGGCCTGTGAGCACCCGAGGGTTTGTCAAACTGATTAAGGGCCCGTCAGCACTCGAGGGTTTGTCAAACTGATTCAAGGTCTGTTTACCCTCGAGGGTTTGTCAAACTGATCCAAGGGTCTGAGAGCACTCGAGGATTTGTCAAACTGTTATAGTGGGTCCATGGAACACCTGGGGGTTTGGCAAATTGTTCTAGTAGATCAATGGAACACCTGGGGGTTTGTCGAACTGTTCCAGTAGATCCATGAAACACCTGGTGGTTTGGAAAATTGTTCTAGTAGATCCATGGAACACCTGGGTGTTTGGCAAATTGTTCTAGTAGATCCATGGAACACCTGGGGGCTCGTCGAACTGTTCTAGGAAATCCATGGGACGCCTGGGGGTTCGTCGAACTGTTCTAGTAGATCAACGGAACACCTGGGGATTTGTCGAACTGTTCTAGTAGATCCATGGAACACCTGGAGGTTTGGCATATTGTTCTAGTATATCCATGGAACACCTGGGGGTTTGTCGAACTGTTGTTGCTGATCCAAGGGTCTATTTAGCTCCACAGAGTTTGTTGAACTGTTTTGTAATGGATCCATGCAGCCCCTGTTTCTTGAGATGATGGTTTTATAACACTATTATTGCTAGCTTCTTATGAAGCATGGGGCCTGAAGCTATAGCTGAGTCCAAGGTCTTCATGCTCTCATGTCACGAAGTGATGGATTATATAGGAATGTTCTTGACCTGAGACTACTAGCCCTTTCATTTGGTGCGTTTCCAGTGTTTGAGGTACTCTGTGCATTGCTCGGCAGTGTGTGTGTGGCTTGTCACAAACTGTGCCTACCAACAAGTGAGCATGATTATGTTGTGTTGTGTCATGTGTATCTTTATCGAGAAAGGACTCGATGGTCTTGAAGTAAGGTGTCCGCCTCGGATGCCGTAGGTTGCGGGTTCGAATCACGGGGAATATCAGGATTTTTGTCACGTGGATCTTCTGATCAAAATTGCCCTGATATCTGGATAGTGAGATCGGACTCCAGTGTTCTGTGTCGAGCACGATAAAAATCCCTTGGCAGTTTGTAATCTAAAAGAATAGGCGTAATGGCTGCTGCTGCCTTGACAAAATTTAAGTTAAAAATCTGCCCGTTATTTGTAATGGTCACCAGGTGGTTTGTTAAGAGCAGCTACAGATGGCGCCTAACTGGCTGCGGGTCTTTTTAGCTCTAGTGTATGAGTCTATTAAGATGGACTAGCACATATGTTAAACCACCCTAAAAAAAACTGGTTGTATACAGATTCTGTAGAGTCTTCTAAACCAGTATAAAGATGTTAAGTTCTAATGCATTCCAAGCATTCATCATTCTCTGACTAAAAAATATATTTCCTAATATCCAATCTGCACCTTTCGTTAGTTAATTTGTATCTGTGACCTCTTGTTCTCGTTGGTGGTTGTATTTTGAAAAACTGGTTGTAGTCTAATTTTACTTTTCCTATGATTATCTTATAAACCTGTATTAAGTCACCTCGAATTCTTCTCTTTTCTAGACACTGTAGGCCGATTTTTTTTTAGTCTTTCCTCGTAACTGGAATTCTGGAATTCCATTTTCAGTTTTGTCGCTTTTCTTTGTATCCTTTCCAGCATGTTTATATCTCCTCTACGATAAGGACTCCACACCCGTACACAGTACTCCAATCTAGGCATAACTAATGCTAAATACAGTTTGACAATCACCTCCTTACTCCTATGTTTAATATTTCTTTTCTCCATACCTAACATTGCATTTGCCTAATTCACTGCTACCTGAACTTGTTTATTCATTTTTCCTGTATGCTCTATTATAACCCATAGGTTCCTTTCCTTATCTATCATACTAATACTGTTCTCGCCAATTCTGTAATTATTTTCCATTTTGGATCTACCCATGTGGATGACTGTACATTTATCTACATTAAACTCCATTTGCCAGCTTACAGACCATTCTCGAATTTTATCTAAATCAGACCTCAATTTATCCACCTCTGCTATAGATGAGACACTTCTACATAGTTTTGTGTCTGCAAATTTTTCAATCATATGAATACCAGGATTCAATCATATGAATACCAGGATTCCAAGTAGAATCGTGTCATCTAAATCAATCCAATTGTAGAACTTGAAAAGATTACAAATCTGCAATCCATGATTGACAGAAGAGACTGCAGAGCCCAGCAGCAAGCAGAGAAACTAAGAAGACAGACAGACCATCCAATGCATCAGAGACTAAATAGATTTGGAAAAGGGAAACTAAAGCGGAGAAACTTTGCAGAAATAGCCAAAGCAAAGATGAGCGAAGACCCTATGAACACTATAACAACACCAAAGCACATCCCTACTGTAAGCAAACCCACATGGAAGCAGCATATCATTTCGGAGGTGGTAGAAAATATACCACCCAGGTATTGGAAACAAGAACAGCCAGACTGAAAAAGAAAGAAGAGACATAACCCTGAGATGCAAAGCGGAAAACTAACCAAGCATGGACTGGACCCATGCATACACCGACGGTTCTGTAACAAACACAACACAGAATCGAGGGGGAGGGGTATTCCTGAGCCTAACACATGGTAGAAAAATAACACTGTCAATGGCAACTGGAAAATTCTCAAGCAATTTCAGAACGGAGGCAGAGGCACTGAAGGCTGCAGTAAAGGCAATGCTGACAGGCGAAAGCAATTAAAGTAAGATAGTCCTGTTTACAGATGCCCTGGCCCGTAGTCACAGCATCCCACTGTAACATCCAAGGCAACTAGGAGGCAGACAGACTTGCAAAAGAAGGTGCAAGACTACCACAACTAGATTCTAGTGTGACCTACGAAGAGTCCAAAAGGTTTATTAGGGCCAGATACATGGCCAAATGGGAAACAGAACATACTGGCTACACAAAAAAATGGTGCCTACTACCAGTTGAACAGAAAAGAGCAGGTCGGGGTCTTCAGACTCCGCACAGGCCACAACAGACTGAGGTACTATCTATTCAATAAACTGAAGATAGGTGGCACTGACGAATGCACCTGTGGTACAGGGTAAATGATCGCTGAACATCTGCTGCAAAATTGCCCGACATACGAGGACCAGAGAAAGCACATGTGGTCATCACCAGTTGCAACACTAGACAAGCTCTACGGCAGTGTTGACAGCCTCAGGATGGCAGCTGCTTTCTTCGAACAAATTCAAGTTGACGTCTGACAGCGTACGAAGCCACACGACTTAAATCAAAACACAGTTTCTTAAAATCGACAGATACCATCCAGACAAGCCCGGAAGGTCGACGCATCGAGAGGTGGCGCGAAACAACGCAGGATCCATGGGCTCAATGAAGAGGCTGCGCCTGGACACCACCTGCCCTACGCTGTGTGGAAGGCAATGAACAGACTTCGAACTGGTGTCTCAAGATGCAGAGCGAACTTGAAGAAATGGGGATACTCAGATGTCGACACATGTGAATGCGGAGCAGTTCAGGACCAAGATCATCTGATGACCTGCCCCAACCTCCCTGAAACCTGTGACATGAACGACATGATGGAGGCGAACGACGGGGCAGTTCGGGTTGCTGAATACTGGACGGATGCTGTGTGACATGGTGTTTGGACACGGAAAGTAAGTAAGTAAGCGTACGAAGAAGAAGAAGAAGGAGAAGAATCGTGCCATCTATCTTTTGTATGCCAAATAGTTCGGCGAGGACATACTTTTTCATAACTCAATCCATAGCTACGTCACATACCAGAGGGGACATAATACATCCTTGTCTCACTCGTTTTCATGCGAACCCAATCAGTTTTGGCGGAAGTGATCAGAACGCAGCGTTGGGAATCATGGTAAAGAGCTGCAATGACGTGAATGTACTTTGGCCAAACACTGTACTGGAGAGTATTTTCCAAAGTGTCGGTCGATGTAAACTATCAAAAACTTTTTGAAAATCAATAAAGTTACTGATTAGTGGTGCTTGCATTTCTACGAATTGCTCAATAATTGTTCTCAGAATAAAAATGTATCGACACATGATTGGTCTAAAACCAGAGTGTTCCTCTCGCAGTCTGCCGTATCCCTTGTTTAACATCATGCTGCAAAGTACTTGTCCCTGCGCTGATAGAAGTGTCATTCCTCGTCAGTTCTTGCATTTATAACTTGCCTTTCTTTGGTATTCGAACTTTAATTCCACCTTTCCATTTTTGGGTGTGTTGGTTTTCGTCTCATCACGCTTCATTTATCATCGATAATAAGTGTCTAAGAATGCATCATCTGCTCTTTTTAGCATTTCACCTGTAATTTCGTTGTCGCCAGCTGCTTTGAAGTTCTTGAGTTTGCCGATTCAATCTCCTCAACTTAACTTAACGTCTTTATACTGGTTTAGAAGACCCTGCAGAGTCTGTATACAACCAGTTACATTTACATCACCTTGATCTTAAAGCTAGATGCATCCAATTTATTCTTAAATGCATTAACTGTCCCTGCCTCCACTACCTCCCCTGGCAATGCATTCCAAGCAGACACCACTCTCTGACTAAAACAATATTTCCTAATATCTAACCTGGACCTCTCTTTAGTCAGCTTGAAGCTATGCCCTCTTGTTATTGTAGGTGGCTATATTTTACAAAAACTTGTTATAGTCTAATTTATCCATTCCTCTGATCATCTTATAAACCTGTATTAAGTCACCACGAATTCTTCTCTCTTCTAGACACTGTAGGCCGGTTTTTCGGAGTCTTTCCCCATAACTGTAATTCTGGAATCCCACTATCATCTTTGTCGCTCTTTTTTGTATTCTTTCCAGCATGTTTATATCCCCTCTATGATAAGGACTCCACACGTGTACACAGTACTCCAATCTAGGTCTAACTAATGCTTTATACAGTTTGACTATCACTTCCTTGCTCCTATGTTTAATATTTCTTTTTATAATCCCTAACATTGCATTTGCCTTTTTTACTGCTACCTGAACTTGCTCCCTCACCTTACATGTATGATCTATTATAACCCCTAAGTCCCTTTCTTTATCTATCTTTCTAATATTGTTCTCTCCCATTCTGTAATTACGTTCCATATTGGATCTACCCATGTGGATGACTGTAAATTTATCTACATTAAACTCCATTTGCCAGATTACAGACCATTCTCGAATTTTATCTAAATCCGACCTCAATATATCCACTTTCTCTTTAGATGAGACACTACTGCATAGTTTTGTGTCATCAGCAAATTTTGCAATGATGGATCTCATACCTATGTCCGGGGGACGGCGTGGCCTAGTGGTTAAGTGGCACGGCTCACAACCAGAAGGTGCTGGGTTCGATCCCCATCACAGCACCGGCCGTTACCCCGGGGAAGCAAACCCTTAGAAAATGCAGGAGGAAGCAGACCCTTACATAAAATGCATGCTGAAGTCGGATGCACTGGGCCGACAGGCGCAAAATAAAAACCACAGTGTAACGCACACACGCCTTGGGGAATAGATAAATAAGGCGAACGCAAAAAAAAAAAAAAAAAAAAAAAAAAATACCTATGTCCAAATCATTTATATATATCAAGAATAAAATTGGTCTCAAAACCGAGCCCTGTGGCACTCCACTTTTCACTTCACACCACTCAGAGTACTCCTTATTTATGCCCACCCTCTGCCTTCTTCCCGTTAACCAATTTTCAATCCATTTGGCAACTTCCCCACCTATTCCATGTGATTTTAATTTTCGAAATAATCTTTGATGAGGTACTCTATCAAAGGCCTTTGCAAAATCTAGATAAATAACGTCCACTGGCTCCCCTTTATCTATAATTTGGGTAACCTCCTCCGTGAATTCTAATAGATTTGTTAAGCATGATCTCCCTCTAGTAAACCCATGCAGACTATTTCTAATTAGATTAAATTTGTCTAAATGCATTACAATGTTTTCTTTGATTATTGACTCTAACAATTTACAGACTATGCTCGTTTAACTCACCGGTCTATAATTCGCTGGATCTGATTTTTTGAATAAGGGATCACTCCTGCATCTTTCCAATCCCGTGGAACAATCCCTTTTGTAAGTGATTGAGAACATAATATAGCCAATGGTTTTGCTAGTTGGTCTCTAATTTCATACAGCAATTTTGGGTGAATACCATCTTGACCTGGACATTTATCCACTTTCAACTCCTCCAATTTTTTAAAAACCATTTCCTCTGTAATACAGATTGATCTTAATCCCGCTGTATCCATGTCTCTTTGAAAAATATCTATAGGCTCTGGGATCTTGGAGCAGTCCTCTTTTGTGTAGACTGTGCCAAAGTACTGATTGAGCAGATTAGCTACCTCCCTATTCTCACTTATTATTTTCCCTGTACTGTCTATGATAGGGCCTACTTTGTCTTTCGTTCTTTGTTTATTTCTAACATAAGAGAAGAAGCTTTTACTATCAGTCTTGATCCTCTGAGCAAGTCTTTTTTTCAAAGTCTATTTTTGCTGTTTTATTCGCTTTCTGAGATATGTTCTGCTTGTCCAAATATTGTTAATATGTTTCTTTTGATTTACCTGACTCTATATATTTTTTCCATGCTTTATTTTTCGCTCTTCTACATTTCACTACAAATCTAGTTATCCACTTTTTATGCTCGGGGTTTACCTTCCTACATGGAACACATTCCTCTTTTAGCTATTCTAGAACTGTTTTGAAACTCTCCCACTTCTGTTCAACATCTGTTCCTACGACAATATCTTTCCAGATTATGTAGTTTGCTGTCTCTTTCATCCTCTTAACATCTGCCTTAGAGTAGTCGTATGTTCGCGTGTTTATGTTTACTTCTTTTCCTGCAATAAGATCCCAACGGATGATTTGATGGTCACTTGAGCCAAACAATGTAAACTCGTCGCTAGATACTTGCAAGATGAGTGCGATTGTTTCACTGACAAGGTCAGGGGTTGCCGATGGCTGTGGTCTGTTCAGTACATCTATAAAATGCTCTGCCCAATGCTCCATCTGTTATTTTTCTGCAGTAAGGAGAATACCACGTTTATTTCTGTTAGTCCAGTTTACAGATGCCATATCCGTGGTTACAGCTCTAAAAAGCCATAAAAATAAAGAACTAAATGACTTAAGATCAGTACTCTGTCAACTATGCCAGTAGTCCACACCCAAAAGAGTCGTGGTACAGTGGGTTCCTTCTCACTGTAACATTCAAGGCAACGAGGAGGCAGACAGACTGGCAAAAGAAGGTGGAAGGTTACCACAACCAGATTCTAGTGTGACCTACGAAGAGTCGAAAAGGTTTATTAGGCCCAGATACATGGCCAAATGTTTGTTTAGGGCTTGAAGCAGCTGTAAGAGCGACGTTCAATGCAAGGGCATGCTACCTTCGTTACTTTGTTTCGGTGTCTGCCGGGAAGGGGAAGGGGTGCTAATTGTCCATGCTGGCTTACTATTAATTTCTATGTATGCATATACATCCATTCGCCCACTCCTCTGTCCGGCCGCCTGTCTATCTATAACTGATCTGTTTGCCTGTCCATCCATCCATCTATCTATCTTCTGCGTTCGTTCTCAATCTCCTGTTACCAAGCTCTGAACAGGGCTTTGCAAGTAATAGGACGTAGTCTGGAGAACGAAATGCGTTATCGCTAGTGTACAGCTTGATTGCGATATTTGCACCTTTCAGTCCAACACATCCGTCTTCGGCCGGCCGGCAAGCCTGCCTGTCTGTCTATCTATCCAAGGTTGCTACCATCTAACACAAACAATTAATCACTTGTGAAATGACAAACACAAGACCAGCTGAAATAGAAGCAGCATGTATTTAAGGCTAAATCTTTGACAATTTTAGAAGTACAAAATGATGGCTGAGTTAGCAATGCAAAATAAATGGTAAAAACAGTGTCACATAGCAGACGCTGGCAAGGGCTAACCCTATCATCTAACACATTCTCAACTTTTATTTGAGTTGGATGACCAGATAATTTCCCTGCCTTCGATTACTCTACACCAAGATACACTTTTACAGCTGGGTGGACGAGCACAAATCCAGCACCTTTACTGTGAGAGACAAGTGTTTTGACAACTCGGACATATTTTGTCAAACAGAAAGAAAAAAAGCAATGCACAGATATCAGCAATACTAACTAGACAAAGACTAGCTAGGCAAATACTAACTAGGCAATCTATAAAAAATGTAACTAGCGGCGAACGAATGACCACAAGCATGGCTATACATATTTACACAATGACTAGACAACATTCAAGTTAATAGGCAGTATTTTACAAATGTATATGTATTTTTTGCGTTCATTTATCTAATTTCCTAAGTCAGAGTGCATTGTATTATGTTTTTGTGCCTTACTGCCCATTGAATCTGACTTCAGCAATTGAACATTCCCAAAAAAAATTTACTTCCCATAAAGATAAGACCTTGGTGAATTGGAACACAGTCTTAGTCGACCTGTACTTCTAGGTCCCAGCTCCGACTTGAGCTGGATGTAGCCGGAAGGAGGACTTCCTGCTTATCGGGCTAGGCTCAAGCAGCTTATTACTTCGCTTCATTGGGACAAGTGCCACGGAGGGTGGTTAACTGATGTGCGAGTCCATCTTAATAGACTCAAACACTAGAGCACAGTAGACACACAGCATGTTAGGCACCACCTATGCTGCTCTTAACAAACCACCTAACCATGACCGGTGTTATGCCATGTCACAGTCGCCTCTTACGACATGCTCTGTGTGGCAGTGGTGCTATTCTTGTCCTTGTCATACACAAAGACCCCAACGGACCACTCGAGAATAGGAACCAAGAGATATTAATATGTGAGAATGTTTGCCTTAGAATAGAATGCTTCATGGCTGGCCAATCCTAGACCAAAGTGGTCCAGCTGTAGTCATTGACACATAATAATAGATGCTATTCAAAGACAAGGTTCCCAGGTCAGATTCTCTCCCTGCTGAAGTTGGTACCAAGCAGGAGGTCCTGTGCTTATTCAACAACTGACTACACCTTCGTTGTATGTAGGAAGCGGACAGTTCCACAGGAGATGAGTGATGCTACCATTGTACATCTGTACAAGTAAAAGGGCAACCACCAATCCTGTGACAATCATAAGGGCATTTCCTTGCTGTCAATCGTTGGTAAAATTTTGGTCTGAGTCCTTCTCAACTGGCCAACTTCAGAAGGGTCTACTCTGAGAGAGTCAGTGTGGTTTTTGTGAGGGTAGTGTGGAGGTCGACATGATATATGCAACATACCAACTCCAGGAGAAATGTCAAGAACAGCATTGTGACCTGTACGCAGTTTTTGTCGACCAGATCAAGGCCTTGACACCGTCAATAAGGAAGGGCTCTGGCAAATCATGGTGAAGTTTGGTTGCCGAACAAATTCATTGTAGTTGTTTGCCAGTTCCATGATGGCTTGAGTACTGCACGAAGGAGAATTTTCTGTAGCCTTCAGAGTCACCACTGGCGTAAAACAGGGATATGTTCTGGCTGCTACACTCTTTTGCATGGTATTTGCATATCAGGTACAGGATGCAAGGTTGGCTGTTTAATCCAAGACACCTGAAGTCTTACACCAAGGTGAATGAAGCCACCATCTTGGATCTCCTGTTCGCTGACAACTGAACCCTTAACATATGCTCAGAACGAGATACGCAATCCCCCAAGACAAGAGTTTTCAGCGGCATGCAGCAAGCCTGGTCTCACAATCAACACTAGGAAAACTGAGCTACTCTTCCAGCCTGCTCCTGGGGAGTTGTACAGTGAACCAAACTTTCCTGTACATAACATAAGTCTCCAAACAACCGATAGCATCACCTACCTAGGCAGTACCCTCACTAGAGAGGTGAATATCGACTCCGAGGTCAACAGCAGGATTACTAAGGCGAGCTCTGAGTTTGTGAGTCTGCAAGCAAATGTCTGGAAATGACAAGGCATCGGTGCCCCTCCATGGTTAAAGTGTAACATGCTGTAGTTTTAACCACTCTGTAGCATGGCTGTGAAACATGGACAGTGTATAAGGTACACTCCAGACAGTTATATAAGGTACACTTCAGACAGTTAAATTGTTTTCACATCAGCTGTCTGTGTAGGCCGCTCAGGATTAGGTGGAAGGACAAAGAACTTAACTCTGAAATTCTTAGCATGTCAAACGTGTTGAGCATCGATATGCCTCTGCAAAAAGGCCAGATAAGATGCACGGTGCATGTTGTTTGTATGTCCAATGAGCGCATCCCCAAGCAGCTGTTATACAGTGAGCTCAGAATAAGCAGACACTGATGGGAAGCTTACAGAGGCTCCTTGAAAGAGTCAGAAAAGCTTCAATAGTGATGCCACCTACCGGGATATGCTTGCACAGAACTGTTCCACCTGGCAAGCTAGCATCACACGAAGTGCTCAGATTGCAAAGTGAAACATCGCTAAGGCGCAGAGAAAGCTAATATACTTGACTGTGTACATGTGGGTGGCTAATATGACTAGACTCTGTACATGTAGGTGGCTAATAATACTAGACTGTGTACATGTGGATGGCTAATAATACTAGACTGTACATGTAGGCGGCTAATATTACTAGACTGCATAAATGGGGGTGGCTAATAACACTAGACGCTGTACATGTAGGTGGCTAATAACACTAGACTACATACATGTGGGTGGTTAATAACACTAGACTACATACATGTGGGTGGTTAATAACACTAGACTGCATACATGTGGGTGGCTAATAATACTAGACTCTGTACATGTAGGTGGCTAATAATACTAGACTCTAAGTACATGTACAATACTAGGCTGTACATGTGGGTGGCTATAATACTTCTCTAAGTCATAGGTGACTAATAATACTAGACTTTGTACATGTGGGTGGCTATAAATATTACATGTAGACTTTGTACATATGATTGACTATAAAAATACTAGACTATATGACCTCATAATACTAGCCTCTATATGACCCCTTAATACTAGACTAAATGATCCAATAATACTGGACTCTATGTGACCCCATAATACTGGACTCTGCACTTAACTAGTAGCAGAAGAATGACACACATATGGTTAACTGTCTTAAACATCTCAAATACAATACAATCATGTTTAGAGGAATCTTAGTTCCTGTGGAAGATCTGGGTGTAAAGTGTCACAGGGTATTGCATATATTCAGCACATGCTCTCTGGATAGAAGAAAAGCATATGACATTGATGACGGAGAACTAATATCAAGGAGACATCCACTTGACATTGATGACTGAGAACTAATATCAAGGAGACATCCAGTTGATGTTGATGATTGAGAACTAATATCAATGAGACATCCACTTGACATTAATGATGGAGAAATAATATCAAGGAGACATCCACTTGACATTGATGACGGAGAACTAATATCAAGGAGACATCCACTTGACATTGATGACTGAGAACTAATATCAAGGAGACATCCACTTGACATTGATGATGGAGAACTAATATCAAGGAGACATCCACTTGACATTGATGATGGAGAACTAATATCAAGGAGACATCCACTTGACATTGATGACTGAGAACTAATATCAAGGAGACATCCACTTGACATTGATCACAGAACTAATATCAAGGAGACATGCACTTGACATTAATGATGGAGAACTAATATCAAGGAGACATCCACTTGACATTGATGACTGAGAACTAATATCAAGGAGACATCCAGTTGATGTTGATGATGGAGAACTAATATCAAGGAAACATCCACTTGACATTGATGACTGAGAACTAATATCAAGGAGACATCCAGTTGATGTTGAAGAACTAATATCAAGGAGACATCCACTTGACATTAATGATGGAGAAATAATATCAAGGAGACATCCACTTGACATTGATGATGGAGAACTAATATCAAGGAGACATCCACTTGACATTGATGATGGAGAACTAATATCAAGGAGACATCCACTTGACATTAATGATGGAGAACTAATATCAAGGAGACATCCACTTGACATTGATGACTGAGAACTAATATCAAGGAGACATCCAGTTGATGTTGATGATGGAGAACTAATATCAAGGAGACATCCAGTTGATGTTGATTATGGAGAACTAATATCAATATTATACTTGTACAATATATGTATATACAAATACCTGCATAAAACAATTACAAATAGCAATAGAAATTAGTACAAAAGAAAACCAATCCATAAAAAAAAACACAACAAAATTGTATATGAGCATCTGGTGTACGTATCAAACAGACAAACAACATCATGTTATGTCTTGAGTGTGTGGTTGTTAATGGATGAATACGGGGTTGGATTTGGATAGTTACTTTCAGGGAAGAACCATATTTCACATATTTCTGGGAACATGTTGGGATCTGTATCATGGAGGTTTAATGATGAGGTATCATCTGGGAACATTTTGAGATCTGTATCATAGAGGTTCTAGTGATGAGGTATCGTCTGAGGACACGACTAATTCGATTGAAACCTCGACCAAATGACTTCTATGATTTTAACAGATATGTAGTTTTCAGATGTTAATGTGCTGAGCCATAAAAATGCAAGAAAGATGGCAATTTTGTTGCTGCACTAAAAGAATTATTTACAAATGAAATGATTCAAAAGTGCTGCTCCTAAACACTGATGATAAGTCAGGATTAAGTGTGAGGCTAACTTGCACTGTCGTGGGGGAAGAGAAGTCGAGACACAGAATGTAAGCATTCACAACATATGTTAAATTTAAGTACTGTTCCATTTAGGGCATAAAATAGGTAGGGTCATTAGAGCATTGGTTTGTCTCAGTGAAGGGATCCGGTTTGTGCCAGAGTCATGACATGCTCCAGGTTATCATAATCTTTATGTTATGTCACACGGAGACCAGGTCACTGGTGTCAGGGTCAGTCAAATGCAAGATACCGACTAAGACCCCACACTATGCACACAAATATGCTATTACAGCAGCCTGGCCAATGAGCTCTAGACTAACACTGTGATCCTCATAGTCGTGGGCCAACTGAGAAGACTAACATTGCACTACAGTTAGGAGAACCAATGGTCAACTACTTCAGGATATAAGAAGAGCCACTGCAACCTGCTACTAGAGAAGAACTCAGTACAAGAAACTTGTACAACAACTTTTGTTGTACAGATCTCCCTGCCGTCCTGTTCTAGTTCAAGCTATCAATTCTGTTATTTCCCATGTGTCACTGGGGCCTGAAAGAAGAGGCAAGAATAGTAACACTGTAACCTGCCAGGCATGTGATAAAGGAGGGATGGGCACTGGACTGGCTACTCAATCCTGTAAAAACTTTAAGCCACAAAAACTTCAACAGATATATTCAGGTCAACATTTGATTTAGTCAGCCCAATATTTTGATATAGACAAGTCAACATTTGATATAACCAGGTCAACATTTAATATAGCTAGGCCAATATTTGATATAGCCAACCGCCGAAGATGGATATGTCGGACCGAAAGGTGCAAATATCGTAGTCAAGCTGTAAATTAGCGACAGAACACATTCCGTTCTCCTGCTACTTGCGAAACCCTGTTCAGGGCTTGGAGATTGAGAAAGAATGCAGAAAAAGAAGATATAGCCAGGTCAACATTTGATATAGACAGGTCAGCATTCGATATAGCCAGGCCAACTTTTGATATAGCCAGGTCGAGAATTGATGTAGCCACGCCAACTTTTGATATAGCCAGGTCAACATTTGATACAGCCAGGTCAATATTTGATATAGCCAGGTTAATGTTTGATATATCCAGGTTAACGTTTGATATATCCAGGTTAACGTTTGATAAAGGATTTTGGTCATCTATGGGTCTCTTGAGCAAGAAATTACAGCCCATATCATTGTCATCCTGTAATGTATAGAATGTCTCTACAATCACAGTCTGTATGAAAGAAACTCTTTCTCTTGCCAAAACTCCAGTCTCTGTTACAGTCCTACTCAGGCATTCCTGCATATCTTGGTGCCATTGTCTTCTTGGTCTACCCTTTCCTCTTTTGCCTGGCACCTTACCTTCCATCACTGTTCTCTCAAGACCGTTGTGTCTCTTGATGTGACCAAATTATTTAAATTTTCTGGCCAAAATGGAATTGATAAACCAGTTCCCTTCTATGCTCAACTCTTGCTGAATGTCTATATTTGTCTTTTTCTCCGTCCAGAGTATTCTGAGGATCTTTCTGTAATATTTTGACTTGAAGGATTCGACTCTTTGTCTGGAAGTTTTGGTAATCGTCCATGATTCGCAGCCACAGGAAAAACACAGGCTCTCAAGACTCTCACTTTTGTCGATTTGTTGGTACTCTACCATAATTTCTTCGGCCTGTTCAGTCTCTGCATTGTCATGGTTTGTCTTCTTCTGATTTCTTTTGAGCAGTCACCATTTTTGTCAATTCTGAAGCCCAGATATCCAAAATGCGTGACCTGAACTACTTCCTCACCAAACAATGTAAATTTATGTTGACATCGTGTTTTGTTGATGGTCATTATTTTTGTTTATATTTATAAACAGGTTTTGATCTTCGTTGTGTCCATTTATGGCTGAAATTAGCTGCTCTAGTGGGAACGGCGTGGGCTAGTGGTTAAGTGACACGGCTCACAATCTAAAGGTGCTGGGTTTGACCATCACAGCACCAGCCGTTATCCAGGGGAAGAAAACCCTTAGAAAATACAAGAGGAAGTAGACATTTACATAAAATGCATGTTTGAAGTCGGACGCACTGGGCCGAAATGCACAAAATAAAAGAAAAACCACAGTGCAGTGCACGCTGCCTTGGGAAATACAGAAATAAGTAGAACACAAACAAAAAAGAAAAGAAAAAGTTGCTCTAGTATATCTTTATAGCATCACCGTGTCATCTGCGTATCGTAATTCTGGAATCTCGTAACCGCCAATTGTAAATGTAAATCGTAAAACAACCCATATGTGATTCAGAAATTGGTGCCAGGTCGCTCGAGTCAGTGTCGAGAAAAACATACTGGCTGCTACCTTATGTCCACGTCATGCACCTGGAAACAGGCAGTGTTACAACAGCCTGGCAAATTGAGGAGATCATCACTGGGATCCTTGTAGTAATGAGCCTGATGCAAAGCTACGTATTGTACTACATCCAGGAGGGCACAGATCCACCCTCCTCAGTACATCCCAGGAAATAAGACCAGACACTACAATAAGTTACCAGTGAAAATCCGTCAAGAATTTAAAAAACTGCACGACATGAAAGATAAATAGTTTCTGGGCAACAGAAGTAGAAAATGTCTTACATAAAGTGATACATGCAAATGACTTTGTCTAAGTCAAACACAACACTGCCGTTAGTAGCTTAATCTTGTCCTCCATACAATCCCACAAAACGAGTGACTTGAAGACAAGTAATGTGACGGAGCCCACAAACAGTCATTGGAGCAGAGAGTCTATGTCAGGGTCCTTGTGTTTTCTGTGAAAACAGGAATGAAGTTGGAACAGTTTAAATGTATCAACATTATTCAGGTTAGCTGTTGGATTAATGATTGTACTCCTGTGGAATGTTATAGGCAATGGTTTAAATATAATGGTTGAAACACAAGCCCTTTTACCTTTATCTGGGTCGTAAGCACATCTGCCAATAGCTGTAAAAATGTAAATTGCAGCCCACTATAACCAACACTGATTTCTGACACTATCATTTACGATTTGTGGAATTTCATTTGTTGAAGTCACTACAAGATGTTGATGATTCATGCATGTGCAGTTGATGTTTCAACAGTTTCCGTTCCAACGGTGTGAGATTACAACGATTTTGCTCCGTTCCACTAGTGTTGCACGTTGCCAGTTCTAGGGTCATTGCTTTATCATATATAAACTACTGGGTTAATGCCATAGAAACGGCTGAACATACTGCTCTTTTGATTGTATAGAGTTCCAACTTCCGCCATGTGCGGTTAGATAAAAATAATGGTTTTTAAATTTGTTTTAGATTTTGGAAAGGATTTCTTCTGTTTTTCGCTTGAATTTAAAGATTTTCTCATTATTGAGAATGGGGGAGTTAAGTTTCTGCAACAGATTTTTCTGAGGTAGATCTATTTAGTTTGTTTATGTAGATACAATGATTATGTTGATAGTCAAAATGACAGACATAGCCATTACGGTTAACAACAACAGTAGTATTAGTATGTTTTTTTGCAAATGTTTTTTTCTCTCCTCCTAACCAATGGACGCTGATGTGAGATGAGTCTATAAGTTTGGACTATTTTTCACCACTATCACCTCCAACATCTTTTATCTCAGAAACTAACATACACACAATAACACCAACAAGTTCTTTATTAAAATATGTTTCTAGAAAACACACCAGAAACACAATTTAAAAAAAAATAAAATAATTAGAGGAGCTAAAAATTATGCAGATACAGGAAATAGGCGTAATTTTATAATCTGGCAAGCAAAAGGTTAACTGTAGAATTATTTAGGATAGGTAGACATTTGAGAAAGTTATTACGTTTTAATTTTTTCAGCTTGACGGAGCCGAATTCACCTGGCTGGAAATCATAAATTGAACTGATTTGACTGAAGTCACCATTCTTGTATAGCAACAAACTCTCCTTGGTTAGAAAGACAAAATTATAACCGAATATCTTGGACACATGAAGCTACCATTTTCTCAAAACAGTGTGTGATTCAGACATGTTCTAAATGTTTGGTGAATTCTATGTGGATATTCAACATACACTCGATTCAGATTTTGACACATAATACAAAAGGTAACTGCAAAGGAATTTACAAATTTATCTGCAAAATGCACAATGTGGTAGGTAACAAAAAAAATGTCCTCTTTAAATACCAGCAGCAAATTAATGTCATTTTAATGCTTCATACTAATATATGATCTTCATGATGGATTGTTAATGTCATAAATAGTTGAATTATGTGTCTTATGATGTTTAGATCATAAATTTAGAACAATATTAATGAATTTTATTTTGAATTAAACTTTGATGCATGAAATTCCTGCATTTTGGTCCGGACAGAAAGATACTTCTTCTTCTTCTTCTTCTTCTTCGTACGCAGTCAGACAGTAACCATTATTTTTTAGAAAAAAGCGGCGGTCATCCTGAGGCTGTCGCCACTGCCATAGAGCTTGTCTTGCAGTTCCACTGGTGATGGCCACATCTGCTCTCTGATCCTCGTATGTCGGGCAGTTCTGCAGCAGATGTTCAGCGGTCATTTTACCAGTACCGCACGGGCATTCGTCGGTACCACCTATCTTCAATTTGTTGAATAGGTGGTACCTCAGTCTATTGTGGCCAGTGCGAAGTCTGAAGACAACGACCTGCTCTCTTCGGTTCAACTGGTAATAGGCATCGTTTTTGGTGTAACCAGTATGTTCGGTTTCCCATTTGGTCATGTATCTGGCTTTGATAAGCCGTTTTGACTCTTCGTACGTCATATTAGTATCTGTTTGAGGTAGTTTTGCACCTTCTTTTGCCAGTCTGTCTGCCTCCTCGTTGCCTTGGATGGTGCAGTGTGATGGGACCCACTGTACCACTACCCTTTTTGGTGCGGACTGCTGGCACAGTTTGCAGAGTGCTGCTCTTAAGTCATTAAGCTCAGTGTTTTTCTGGCATTTTAGCGCTGTGACTACGGCGAGAGCATCTGTAAGCAGGACTATATGGCTTTCATTTTCATTGTGTGTCACCATTTCTTCCACTGCCGCCCTCAGTGCCTCTGCCTCCGCTCTGAAATTGCTTGTGTACTTACCAGTAGCGAATGACAGTGTTATTTGTTTGCCATTTGGTAGGTTCAGGAATGCTCCTGCCCCTCCGTTCTGTGTATTGTTTGTTTCAGAAACGTCGGTGTATGCATGGGTCCAGTCCATGCTTGGGTAGCTTTTCGATATGAAGCTTAGGGTAGTATCTCTCCTTTCTTTTTCAGTCTGGCAGTTTTTGTTTCCAATACCTGGTATATTTTCTACCACCTCTGGAAATATATCCTGCCTCCAGGTAGGTTTTCATACAGTAGTGATGGGTTTTGGTGTTGTTAGTGCGTTTATGGGATCTTCGTGCATCTTTGCTTTGGCTATTTCTGCAAAGTTTCTCCGCTTTAGTTTCCCATTTCCCAAATTGTTTAGTCTCTGGTGCATTGGATGGTCAGTCAGTCTTCTGAGTTTCTCTGACTGCAGCTGGGCTCTGCAGTCTCTTCTATCGGTCATGGATTGCAGTTTTGTAATCTTTTCAAGTTCTACAATTTGCGTTGACTTCATGCCTCCTGTTATAACTCTCATGGCTTGGTTTTGAAGTTTGCAGAAAGATACAAATTGATCAAATTAGACCAGAGGAGGATACAGGCCTTGGAGATGAGATGTTTCAGAAGACTTCTAAACGTCACATACAAAGATCGAGTTATAAATGAGGAAATACGAGAAAGAATTACAACAGCAACAGGGCCTTTTGAAGACCTCTTGGCAACTGTCAAAAGATGAAAACTCGCTTGGTACGTGCACATATCCAGATCAAATGGTCTTGCAAATACAATCCTACACGGAAAGGTGCAAGGCAGACAACGAAGAGGTCGTCCCAAAAAGAGGTGGGAAGACAACATAAAAGAATGACCAATTTCCGACCAGAGGAGACACAGGCAGCGGCCGCTGACAGAGATGGATGGTGTGGGGTTGTGAGGATGTCTTCATGTGTGCCCCAACGCCCTCACTGATTATGGGATGACCTGACCTGACACCAGAGAAATGATTTATTACTTGATCAGACCAATGATTACACATCTGGATTACTCAAGGATATTCAACACACGCCCGATTCAGACTTTGATTGGGACACATAAGAAAGGTGTGTGTAATGAAATTGACAGATAGATGCTGAAACACGTAATGTGGTGAGTACACAAATTATTTTTCCTCTCCAATTTCCATCTTCCCATTAATGCTATTTAATGCTTCATACTAATATACAACCTTTATTATGAATATTTCATGCCATAGATATTGTAATTATGTGTCTTCTGATCTATTAATAATAATTTCAGCTCAATATGTTCGAATATCCATTACATTTTAATCTGAAGAAACAAATTATTTGACAAATGGAGTTGCTACTCTAGTTTTGGACTTACAAGTCTAAAACATTCAGCCGCAATGTAAAGGATTAAACGAACAGTATTATAACTAGATAAATGATAGGTTGTGCACATGTTACCTTCGTCCGAAAGGAGAGCAATGATTATTTCCCACAGGGGTACGTCCTTGTTTAGAAAATCTTATTCTGGTAAGTTTAGGTTACGAGCAGTGTTACTAATTGTTTCGTCACATCTCCTCAACCCACTTTTGAGTACCATACACCAAAATAAAATACCAATCAAAAGAGTAAAACTCACTTTTTGGAGTTCCGTGTCCGGTTTCCTGTCCGTGTTCGACCAGACTTGAATCCTCTGCCTGTCCTTGCTCTCATCCCTTCCTCATCAACGTCTCTTGTATAGGACAGGTACACATGAGACAGGTCAAGACCATGAATCTGACGAAGAATTGAGCTCAAATTTATTTAACCAAACACCTGCAATCTAAGTTAGTCGTCATCAAGCCAGTTAGACATCGCTGTCAGGGTTGAAGTGTCAGATGCTTCATTGTACTAGGTCTAAACTTTTTATGAAGTGAGGTTGACCAGTTTCCTTCCTTGCTACCTTTACTTCCATAACAATAAGCAAGGTATCCATTATCAGCT
Source organism: Ariolimax columbianus (assembly GCA_036924085.1). Lineage (NCBI taxonomy): Eukaryota > Metazoa > Mollusca > Gastropoda > Stylommatophora > Arionidae > Ariolimax > Ariolimax columbianus. Next base: position 70,601,649 of record JAVGWX010000018.1, on the reverse strand, counting down.
GGGCCTGCTGGAGTACGTTGATAAGGGGACAAAATCTGTACTTTTGAGCTTGCAGCGAGTAGACTATCACTCTGCTATGCAGACACAGAACTACATGTAATACCAGCCCCAAATAAACACCATCACTACATTCTGATCCACAACAAACATAACAGCAACAACCTGTTGTAAAGAACATGCCCACTTCAGTAGATGGATACCTGTAGAGGGGACAAATCAAACCTGAAAAAAATCCATGCCTGTAAATTACATTTGGGGAAGGTGGGGCCTGCAAATCAAGGAGAGGAAATATATACGAGAGCAGCTCAAAAATAAACCAAACTTTATGAAAAATTGTTTTTTCTTTTCTTACAATTTATTCAAGTTTGTCTCCTTCTAAATAGTTCTGTTTCCTGCCAAATAATGGATGTGTCGGACCAAAAGATGCAAATATCGCAGTCAAGCTACAAAATAGCGACACAACGCATTCCGTTCTCCACACTACATCCTGCTACTTACAAAGCCCTATTCAGGGCTTAGTAGCGAGAGATTGAGCCCGAACGCAGAAGAAGAAGAAGTTCTGTTTGTTGTTGATACAGCGCTCCCAAAGTATTTTCCATTTTTTTTTATGTGCCCTGAAACTTGTTATCTGGGATAGCATGTATGTCTTGTAGGAAATTATCTTCGATCTTTTCTATAGTACGAAATCGGTTACCTTTCAGAGTGGATTTCAACTTTGGTAACACAAAAAAGTCTGTAGAGACCAAATCCATAGAATAGGGTGATTGTGGGATAACAAGTCATCTCATGTTTTGTCAAAATGTCATGAAAAAATCGTGACGTTTGGGTAGATGTGTTGTCATGGTGCAGCATCCGTGCTTTGTTTGTCCATGATTCAGGCCTCTTTCTTCATATGTCTCTCAAACGCTTAATGACATCCAAGTAATAGTCTTTACTGATTGTGTGATCACACAGAATAAACTCATAATGAACAGTGCCCTTCCAATTTTAAAAAAAATGATCGACAAAATCTTCAAATCCGAGCTTTTTTTGGTCGTGATGATGTCGTCCAACACACTGTGATGACTGTTTTTGTTTTGACATCGTATCCATAAACTCATGTTTCATCAGCTGTTTTGACATTATTCAGAAAGTTTCTGTCAGCATTTGAACAATCCAACAACTCTTGACTAACTGTGACATGGTACTCTTTTCGTTCGTCTGTCAGCAGGCACGTCATGATTTTTGTGACAACACAATGCATGTTCAATTCTGTTTTTCAAATCATATTGCACAAACTTTTACAACTTCCTGCTTCCTCAGACATTTCCCAGACAGTCATTCACAGATATGCAACAATCACAGAACTTATTATCTCAAAGTGATCATCATTCATGGACATGGAAGGTCGTCCATATTTGTGATCATCTTTTCTGGTAGTTCTTCCAGATTTGAAATGCTGGTACCATTTATGACATTGCATACAGCTCAAACAACTTGGTTTGTTTCAACATTTGAAATGTTTCAGTAAACGTTTTACCTAATTTGAAACAGAACTTAGGGAACTGCGTGTGCCAGTATCACGGTTTACAATCCGAAGGTGCTGGGTTCGCTCCCCAATCACAGCACCTTGTCCTTAGGAAAAGAATGGTGATCTGTCCCTGCTGATCAAGAGCGTGGTAGTTGTCATCTGGTATCTTCTAGCAGCCTTGAAAGTCTTCTCTTTCTCAAAGAATGTGATTTCACTGTCACCTTGTTCACATTCTCCTTACCATTTCTGCAAGTCATCTATCTTACTTTTTATGCCCCACGAAGAAACTGCTGCACGACCATATAGTGAAGTCAATGTAAAAAAAACAAGAAGACACATGCAAGTCTACATATCTAGAATATAGCAAACATCAGTTCTCACCTCTTCTTTTTCTATTTCTGGCCGAAGGGTCTGTTTCCGCATGTTGTTGCCAGTATAAGCCACACATTTCAACTGCCATTCCCCAATATCCTCATTCCAGTGTACGTGATCTTCAATCATCGCCTTGACAATTATAAAATGAAGCAAACATAAAGTACATTATGAATCGGGTAAGTATTTGTTTCATCTATTTTACAGTGGGGACGGCATGGGCAAGTGGTTAAGTGACACGGCTCACAATCCGAAGGTGCTGGGTTCGATCCCCATCACAGCACCAGCCGTTACCTCGGGGAAGCAAACCCTTAGAAAATGCAGGAGGTAGCAGGCCCTTACATAAAATGCATGCTGAAGTCGGATGCACTGGGCCGACAGGCACAAAATAAAAACCACAGCGTAACGCACACCGCCTTTGGGATTTTAGAAATAAGGCGAAAGAAAAATTAAAAAAAAAAAATCTTTTAAACATAAGGCTGCGCATGTGCTAGATAGATGTCGACCATCTTTAGGTCTGTTTAATATAGAGTTATTTCCACTAGTTGGACATTGGCTTTCTGCGCTTTGAAATTAGTAGTTCAAGAGCCGAGAAACTACATTATTTGGATCAGGTCAATGATCATACATATGGATTACAGATAATATTCTTATTCTTCTTCAGCATTTGTAGTTTACAGCAAGGCTGTGGTATCTGCACCTTTCAGGCCAAAACATCCAATTTCAGATGAGCATGGATATTCTATACAAGTCAGATTCAGACTCTGACTTTGAAACAGACGACAAGGAAAGTAGTAATGAAAGTCAGACTGATTGATTTGATTCCGACATTAGTGAGCATCCCACAGATGAAGTCAAACATAGCACAACAGCCTAGTGGAACTCAGTCCACCTATATTAGCATGCTTTGGGTATGAGGCAAGCTACTGCAGCCCACCACTTAACATCCTTTTCAAGGCCCATGAAGGAGTAAACATACTCAATGTGGGCATTCAACAACAACAATATTGACTGAAAGGAACCATTTCTTAGACTGACTTCTTTTTCTTCTACTTCATTTTTTTCTTGATGAGGCACATGCCGCTGTAGATGGCTTCCTCCAAAAAGCCCAAGCTAAGCACATTGTGTGCTCTTGTAGTGTCGTTTCCTGTAACAATTTGTTTTACATAAAGAGGTTGCTGGCCACATGCACAAATCTCATTACGGGTCATCCATCAAAGTCATTCACATAATTCTGACATTTTTTAACCCTCTTCTCCCCCATGTCCACTTATGATTGACCCATGCTCTCCTGTGGACTTCCACTCCACATGGAATTGATTAAACACACAAGATTAACCTTTACGACCGCACATCGACTCTGTCTGACTGACGTCATGATAATCGAGTATTATCTGTCCGTTTACGTTGCCGTTGCATAGCAGCGGTCATTTTAATCAAACTGAAAACAAACAGCTACGTAGAAATCTGAACAATACTGTACCTTATTTGTAGATAGTTCAGACTTCCGCAATGTATGGTTAGATACCAATAATGGCGATCGTGGAATCAGTTTTAAGCATTTGGAAATGATTTCTTATGTTTTTCGCTTGGATCTGAAGATTCACCAATTGTTGAGAATGGGGGTCAAGTTTCTGGAACGGATATTTCCTAAGTGGATCTGTTTAGATTGTTTATTTAGATACAATAATTATGTTTATAGTCGAAGTGACAGGCATAGCCATTGCGGAAACATCTGTAATACGTTGTCAGCGATTGAAAAACATTTTTTTTCAACAAAGGGACGCTGAAAGTGTATAATTATGTGTGCTCTTTTTTTAAACACTATCATCTTAATTATTTTTTAAATCTCAGAAACTAACACACACACAACAAAAACACCAACAAATTCTTTATTCATTTATTTCTCTACTTACAAACAAATTATATCAATAGACCATCAGATAAAAATGTTACAGGCTCTCAAAGTAGCAACCACAGTTAAACGATGTGACGTCCTCAAAAATAATGCAGCTCCAGGGGACAAAGCGTAATTTTGAATATAGAGTGGTAAAGGAATCAAAATACCTCCTGCTCACTTGTCCACTTTTTACATAAACCTCCCCCCTACCCACGTGGACGTCTTCCATGGATATCCCCTTTGTTATCTTTTACATTACAACATGCATGGAATTGCAGTGGACATTTTTCCTCCTTTGCAAGCGCCTCCATAATACATATGCGGGGAAGATGTACCACTGACATTGCTCATTCCATCTCCCCACAATGTTGAAGAGCTGTTCTGCCACTTGTTTCAGCAAGTTATTAAATTACTAACTGGCTATAAATTTATAAAGCAAAATAAAAATCAAGCCTGCCACACGTCACATTGACTGCTGAATCAAGTTGCTTTTATTCCTCAGTCTTATAACTGCACTTCGACATACTGTAACAATAGGAATGACACCATAGTGATAGCATGACAGTGTTGTTGTTGTTTGTGGCGAATGCCCACATTGAGTAGTCAATGAGTAGGTTACTCTTTTGTGCGCCCCGAAAAGAACATTAAGTAGTGGGTTTCAGTAGCTTTTATCATATCACGAGCATGCTGATGAAGGTGGACTGGAGTCCTCCAGGCGGTTGTGCTATGCTTGGTTTCACTCAGTGGGGATCACGTCGATCTCTCACCTTGTTAGCCAGGCTTCCATAAAAACAGCCAGGGAGGGTTATTTGGAAGCTGAGGTGAATGTCTTGGCCAGTATATTTTGCCTGACCCAGACTAACATGTCTGATAAGTTTATTTTGCCTGAACAGACATTAGTCTTCCTCCCCGCATGACAGTGTAAGATTATAGAAGACCTACCTGACAGCCAGTATTAGGGAGAGAAAGTACAGATATTGGATATACTATAAGGTAAAGACTAACCATTATATCTAGACATGCTTTTGAATGGAGTGTACCAGAGCAGAGGCTATAAAGAACAAAAGCTACTGGAGACTCTTGGATAAGACTAAAGACAGCCCATAATTTTCCCAACAAATGCATGCAACAGCTGCTGTCATGTGCTACGCTATGATTTTGATGAAAGGATGATCAAGATGACCTGACAGAGAGTATAGGTAGGAAAACTATGCTGAGGAATTTAACTGAATTATACAGCAAAGACACAAACAATGAATAAAGAGTTGGCTGACTGGATAGAGGCTCAGGAGATGTGGATACATAGAAGAATGGGGAGCATCTTGTGGAAAGGACAGAAAACATATTAGGTCCTGAAGAAGTAAGGGATGGAAAGAGAAATAATGAACAAATCTGAGACGACAGTTGCACATTCTGGCCATATAGAGACATTTTAATCGGGTAAAGAGATTTACTTAGCCACTCCTCTTCTACTTTATGGTGTAGAAGTTTACCTGAAATAATGACAGACCATTCTATCCATTGTCTTCCTCTTGGAATGGTTCTAGTCCTCTATTTCTAATAGACAACCCTTCTATTGTCATTCCATCTGACTTTGGGTTGTTTTGGGGGTCTGGATCCTTGGCTTCCTGTGACTGTCATGGTATCCCATCCCATCTGACTTTGGGTTGTCCTGGGGGTCTGGATACTTGGCGTCCTGTGACTGTCATAGTAGGCCATCCAATCTGACTTTGGGGGCCTGGATCCTTGGCTTCCTGTGACTGTCATGGTATCCCATCCCATCTGATTTTTGGTTGTCCTGGGGTTCTGGATCCTTGGCTTCCTGTGGCTATCATGGTAGATAATCTTCTTTCATTCCGCAGACATGGACAAACCAATGAAATTGAGATTGTTCTACAACTCTGCAAGGGCTGGGTTTTGAGATCGTGTTGTATTGTCTGATTGCAGATTTTGTCTATAAGAGACATGACACCTTAATCGCCCTGACTGAAATGAAAAGTTGAAGCCTCCATAATTGGGAGGATCACATGAAGAGATCAACAGAAAATAGCCGCCAATAGTGATCATCGAAGCAAGAGGCAGAAGACTTTTGAAACCCACTACAGCTGAACTTCAATATGTAGACCGCAACTGATCTGATGTAACAAAAGCCGCAAGCAAAAGACAAAACTTACCTGAAACATTGGTGGAATATAACTATCAATGACAGTCATCTGCAGCTTTAGGTCTCTGCTCAACTGACGAACATTCTCCAGCAGACCCTCCATTTCTCTTTGATGTTCTTGCTGCAAATCTGCAATCTACAATAGAAGACAAAGCTATTTGTTTGGTTTAGTTGAAGAATCAACGTTATTGCACACAGTTTAACACATAAGTGCTGTTCTTCTCCAGATATTGGGAGCATCTCTGCACAATGCACGAACTCCGTAGCGCCAGTGAGGAATCTGTAATAGATTGGATAGATTTTTAACATAAATTTTAATTTTGCCCAGGCAGTTAAGCCTATGCTTTTCGATTTGGGGGTCTTCCTCGCTGTATCTTTTTACCTCGAGGGTACCAGATTGCTGTCGCCGTGCTCCATCGACTATTGTTTTGTGGCAACATGTGACCAACTAATCTATGTTTTGTCTTACCTGTATAGATTCCCGCAACTTTCATGAAGGAAAATCATTGTATGTCAGAATTGTGGAGATTTTTCACATGTTGGTTCCGAATAGCGATTCCGACCAAGTGTCTCTCAAGAGACAATTTGTCCACAATTAATCACAACATTTATTCCTGTTGTAGGTATACACCAGGAGGATTTATAGAGTTAAGAAATAAAGGTCTCTTGCTTCTGCAGTAACCACATAGTGCACAGGTTAGGTTATTATTTAGCCCTCAGAAACAATCCTATGCCGTACCAAGGTTTTGAACACTTGTCCCATCGGTCAGAAGAATGGAATCCAAACCGTCCAGCTACACAATACTAATGCTGCTATTATGTCCACCAAATTTTGTTCCTTAATCTCCATGAAATAGTTTTTTGACCTAATCCTCATGCTGCTATTATGTCCAATAAACACACACAATTTTTCCCGTTCATCTCCATATTCTTTCAATGTATACAACAATATGCTGACTTTAACCTGGTAAAAATCTGTAACTAGTTTACGTCAGTGTCCAAGCAGAAAAGTTGAGGAAATAGTGTGGTGAAGACTAGATGAAGATTAAACGAGCTTATCAAAGGCCATAATATGTAATATCTCTCTCGCTCTATTTGTGTGTGTGTGTTTGTTCTTCTTCTTCTGCGTTCTCCCCCAACCAATCCCTGAACAGGACTTTGCAAGTAGTAGGATGTAGTCCGGAGAACGAAATGCATTGTATCACTAGTTTACAGCTTGACTGCAATATTTGTACCTTTTGATCCAACACATTCATCTTCGGCAGTTGTGTGTCTGTGCATGTGTCTATATAGGAGGCTGTGTGGCCTATGGGTGAAGCGTCCATTTCATAATCCCAACGCATCCAGTTCGAACCACGCTCGTGGTCACTTTGGCAGACATGGATTTTTTTTGCTACTCCACGTACGGAAAGTAGTGGCAACCTATGATACTGCACACTTGTCAAGAAACTTATAACAGCCAAATAGGTCGACGATTGTAAGAAGCAACATTCTGCAAAGGACATGTTACTTCACTCACTCACTCTCACACTCACTCACTCACGCACGTATGCGCACATATACACGTGTATGTGTGTATTGTTCATGTATGTAAATCTGTGTGCCTGGTATGTAAATGTGTATATTTGTATGCATGTATCCAAACATGTGTCTGTGTTTGTATATATCATCAGGGCTCCAATAGGCTTATTTAGCCATCTTTGAACTCATGTGAACAGTGAATGTTGACAAAGTCATCGTCATCGATTACGACGGACGAAGAACAGTAACAGTACAACAACACTACCATATATCACCTCTGACTTTGCTTGCATCAGCATGGTCCATACTCTCTTAAGCTTCCTGGTTTTGCCTGTAACTTCTTCCTGCAGGCTTGAGTATTTCTCTTCAATATCCAGCCGCTCTTGCTAAAACAGGACAGGAAAGTTGAATAAGCTGAATCGCTTTCCCAGCATTTAATACATTGGACTCAAACTGAAGGCATTCAGCATGTAGCATTAGAACAAATTCTATTGATGTAGCACTGCCACAACAGTGCAATCTGTTTTATCCTGGATAATTATCTTCTATTCACTTGTGTCTGTAGACTTTTTTTGTTGCTGTTTTGTTTGTTTGCGTTCGCCTTATTTCTTAATTCATCTAGGCAGTGTGCGTTGCCTATCAGCTCAGTGTATCTGACTTCAGCATGCATTTTATGTAAATGTTTGCTTCCTCTTGCATTTTCTAAGGGTTTGCTTCCCATGGGTAACGGCCGGCGCTGTGATTGAGGAGCGAACCCAGCACCTTTGCATTGTGAGCCGTGTCACCTAACCACTACCCCACGCTGTTCCCGTGTCTGTAGACATTGTGGGGAGATAGATTTCTTTTGTGCCAGATGTGTCATTCTGTGTTTCTTCAGTATCTCCTTTACACCATCTAACCATCTTTTTCTTGGTCTTCCTTTTGCTCTGCAACCCTCTTGACTGGATTTGTAGATCTGCATAGTCATTAGCTTTGGTTTCAATCTTGTCAGGTGCCTGAACCATTTTATTTTCTATCCAAGTATTCCATGCAGGGTAATGCACCCACTTTCTGTCTGATTTCTTCATTTCGTACACTGTCCAGCATTGTGACCTCAACAGCCTTTCTCAAGCACCTCATGTTTTTTTTTTCTTGCGTCTTAGTGAGTCCATGTCTGACAGTGCTAGCAGTTCAGTTCAAGTGTCATCTCCGCATCGAAGGTTGTCTGCAATGGATCAGTGTACTCTTGCCGTAATGGTGCAATCTAAGAGGCCTTTTCCAGTCCGTCTCCTGATGTTATCCACCCACTTATAGCGGTCTCTGCCTCTTGAACGACTGCCTTCCACCCTCCCCTCCAGTATGGTCTTCAACAAGGAGGTATGTCTTGTTAGCAGAGAGTTGGTATAAAAATTATGTTTATTAATTCACTCATTGAATTTCATTTCCCATTTATGCTCCAACTGAAGCATAGCACCACAACTATAGGAAGCCGGTACTTGAATCAATCAATCTGGGAATAACTCACCTGTGCATGAGCTGTAGTGGTCAGCGACCCAAACCTGACTGCTAGCGCCAGGATCAGTGAACCACAGCTGCCAACACTATTCCCCTCCTCCATGTGGTGATCCTGGATAACAGGCTGCAGCAAGGCAGAATGGTTAAGTAGTAGGGATCAAAAAGGGAAGGCTAACCCGGTACCCAAAAATGCCCGCTGAAGCCGGACCGAAAGATGCAAATATCGCAGTCAAGCTGTAAACTACGACACATTCCTTTCTCCAGACTACATCCTGCTACTTGTAAAGTCCTTTTTAGGACTTAGTAGGGAGTGGGGAGAAACGGGTCAGGAGTGTGTCCAACCACAGCATCCACACCCGCCACCATCTACTGAAACTGAGTACCTATAGGTTTACCCAGATTGTGGTGATGCTGGATCTGCTTCATGATCAGCCTTATTGCTCAATGTGGAACACAGGGCCTTCACTACAGCAAACTACCTCACAGAAAGCCTGTGCTCAAGCATTTGCTGTGGTGGCCTCTGCAGCAATTGCTTTACTTAATGGCTTGGCTTCGTTCATTCTCAATCTCCCGCTGTCAAACCCTGAAAAGGGCTTTGCAAGTAGCAGAATGCAGTCCAGACAATGGAATGCATTGTGTCGTAGTTTACAGCTTAACTACCATATTTGCACCTTTCGGTACAACACATCCTTCTTCGGCAGTGTCACACGTTAACTTGAATTTGTTTGAAGAAAGCAGCGAACATCCTGAGGCTGTTGACACTGCCATAGAGCTTGTCTAGTGTTTGCACTGGTGATGGTCACATGTGCTTTCCCTGGTCCTCGTATGTCGGGCAATATTGCAGCAGATGTGACACCCGTTTTCCTGGAGCATGAACGAGGATGTGAGATGGGATCTTGGTCAGTATGTTTTCCCTGACCTGATTCACTGACCAGGACGTCTTATCAGGGTCAGGCACAATATAACGACCAAGACCACTTTCTCTCTTCCATGCAGCATTCCCTGGAAACAGACTGTTTTCAAGGCAGTCTGGCTGACAAGATGTGATTACCAATAGTAGTGAGTGTCACGCAGATGAAACCAAGCATTATTCAATAAACTGAAGATAAGTGCTACTGATGAATGCACCTGTGGTACAGGGAAAATGATCCTTGAACATCTGCTGCAAAATTGCCCGACATACGAGGACCAGGGAAAGCACATGTGGCCATCACCAGTGCTAACACCAGACAAGCTCTATGGCAGTGTCAACAGCCTCAGGATGACCGCTGCTTTCTTCAAACAAATTCAAGTTGACGTCCGACACCGCAGAAGATGGATGTGTTGGACAGAAAGGTGAAAATATTGCAGGTACGCTGTACACTAGCAACACAACGCATTCCGTTTTCCGGACAACATCCTGCTACTTGCAAAGCCCTGTTCAGAGCTTGGTAGCGGGAGATTGAGAACGAACGACGAAGAAGATGTCTGACAGCGTACGAAGAAGAAGAAGCCAAGTATAGCCCAACAGCCTCAAGGACCTCCGGGCCATCAGCATGCTCAGTATGTGAGGAAAGCTACTGCAAACCACCACTTAATGCCCTTTACAGGGTGCACGAAGGAGTAAACTTACTCATTGTAGGCATTCAACAAGAAACATCTGACCTGATCCCTCTTTGCTCCTGTTGGTTCCATCTAACATAACATTTGACACTTACTTCCTTTTCCTCGAGCGCCCTCTTAAGCTCCTCCTCTTTCTCTTTACGGGCCTCCAGCTCTCTGGCACTCTCTTCTAGAAGCCTCTCTTGCTCCTCAGCTTTCACTAAGAGGTTCTCTCCACCGACTATTATCTTCTTCTCAATGACAGACAGCTTCTGCTGCAACTGTTCCTGCTCATCCCTGAAAACACAGGTACACACTCATAAACTCTCTCTCAAAAGAGACCCAGCAGCAAGAAAATCATACACAATTGACATCACTGCATGCTGGACAACCCAGCTGTAAATGAGTACCTTACGTATGAGTTGGGGAAGGTAAAGACAGCAAGGCGGGAACTGGCCACCCCACCTGACATAGGCTGCGGCTTAACATATGATGAGTTATCTTCATCGCTGACTGCAATTGTTGCTATGAGACTGATCTTTACCTAATTATTGTTGTCTAAGACAGCCAAAGGTAGAAAAACAAATTCAATAAACAACAAAAGTCAACTGAACTTACTGGTACTTCTTTAGCTCAGATTCCTTCTTCTCCAGGTCAAATTTCACTTTATTTCTTTCCTCCTCTGCCATATCTTTCTTGGACTCAAGTAAACGTCTGTCCTCCTCAATCTTGGTTTGAATCTCTGCCATTTTCTCCTTAGACAGGTGTTTCCTGACTACACAATTTGAAGAATAAAACACCCTTATCATAAAATAAAATATTCTCATGGAATGAATTTACTGGTATTGAATACAATAATATGAATAAAAGATGGAACTTAAGAATAGGAATGACCCTAGACAGAGCAAAGTGGAGGAAATTTTTTGTTGTCCTGATAATTGCTAGCTGGTCTGATGGTTGGTCATTGACTACTTTGTCAGATGTCAGCCAAGACTCCAAGCAGGTGTTGAATACCAAAGCGAGATGTTTACTCTTTTGTGTGCCCACAAACACTCAACGCCCTTTTTGGGGTGTACAAAAGAGTAATCTTACCCATTTTAGGCATTCAACAATTTCATCATCAAATTCAAAAACTATTTGACTAGCCCTCGTATAAAGATGTTACATGAGTTCTTGTTCTGTTACAACTGTTCCTTCTACAACTATCCTGGCCTATATCAATGTTACAACGGTCTCTTCTACAACTATCTTGGCCTATATCAATGTTACAACGGTCCCTTCTACAACTATCCTAGAACCACTAAAACAGACAACACTATCTAACCTTTTTTCTTTCTGACAATCCTCTTCAGTCCATTTTCATCCACAATGTCTTCCTCCGAGTCTGAATTTTCATCACTGTCATCATCATCAGAAATACCTAATCAAAAAAATTAGTTTTTTCGTAAATACAATAACAAAAACTTTGTGAGTAACAATAATAATGTTTGCTTAGCCGTCTGAGGCCCGTTGCGCCGGTCGGCCACATCCATGACCTACATCTATGGCATGGTTCCAGGCCTCGTCCAGGGTGGAGGAGGAGGTTGCTACTTGCTGGAGCCATACTGTTCGGCCTCTTCTGCGTCTCCAGCCGGTCAAGGAAAGACTTTTGGCGCTGAGAAACGACTTATGTAGTAGCTTGTGGGCAGGGGTTTCCTAGTCCATCTGTAAAACATGACCGAACAAAGAAACTCATCGCTGGTTAAGTGTTTCTGAGATTTGGTGGAGGCCTGTTTAGCAGAGACCTCCACATTGCGGATGTATTCACACCATAGGATGCCAAGGATACGCTGCTGGTTGCGCATGTAAAAGGCTTTCAGTCTCGACATGTCATGTTTCATGAGTAAGATAACATTTTATAAATCACTTGACAAAACAAAAAAATAGAATATAAAGTTACTCTAGAAAAAGAAGAAATTAAAAACGTCACAATTTCAAATTTCTATGCTCCATTATAAGTAAAGATGGAGAATGACAAGAAAAAACCAGACCAGAAGAAGGATGGTCATGGCAGTGGAGATGAAATTAAGAAACGTATGGCAGAACACAAACAAAACACCAAAAACAAAGATTCTGAGAACATGCTTTTCCATGCAGCAATGTACGGATGTGAAACATGAACCATCATACAAACACTACAGAAGAAAATTGAATTGAATCTTTCCAGCTAAAATGTTCCAGGAAAGCTCCCAAAATACAACAGACATTGAAAAAGAAAAACACAGACCTCCTAAAAGAGCTGGGTATTAACTTAACGTCTTTATACTGGTTTAGAAGACTCCGCAGTGTCTGTATACAACCAGTTACATTTACATTACCTTGCACATCTAGGAAACTAAAATACCACATCACATGCCACAATGTTCTGGAAGAAACTATATTGGAGGGTATGGTATCTGGAAAACGAGATGTGATTTCAACAATAGGAAAAATGTTCTTAAGTGCAAAAATTAAAATATGAAATTTAACTCTTTCCAGTCCCATTCGTCAGGGACTAATTGTGTGCAAAACAGCAGTTGAAGTCCGATTCTACAGAAATTGACATCTAACACATGTATTTCGCTCTGTTGCTAAGTTATGACGTTTCAGGTTTAAAAATAGTCTTAAATATGGCGGAATTCCCAGCTTTTGCTTAACGCAGAGTTTCTGACAATCAATATTTACACATGTGATGTATACATTACAGCTGATCTTTTCACGTGATGGAGTTTAGACTTCAAGAAATGAGAAATAATTTATTATTTGACCTGGCTAATACAAATTGATTACACATGGATATTTTAATACAAGATGAGATAATGGACAAATACACGTGGTGAACGAACAAAAATGAAAATGGTATATATTTCCACCTGCACATTAATGACATTTACCGCTTCATATTTCTTCTTCTGTGTTTGTTCTTAATCTCCAGCTATTAAGCCCTGAACAGGGCTTTGCAAGTAGCAGGATGTAGTCCAGACAACGTATATATATATATTTCTATTTGAATACTTCATCTAATAGATCATTTATTTATGTGTAATTTTTGCTAAATTTGTTTAATATTAATAAATTTTATTCTCATAAAAACTATTTGACATACGGCGCTGTGGCACTTTCTTTTGGACACACATCTGCCAAATTTAGCCAGACTGTAAAGGATTAAAGAAATATTTAAAAAGGTATTCGTATATGTAAAAACAAAAAAAAGAAAGGCTGCGCATATGGTGTTAGGGCCACATTATTTTGTAACCTACGGCACTAGTGGATGGGGATTAAGATGCTGAGCAGCGCATGAGCTGCAGTGGTCAGCGACCCATAGCTGACTGCTAGCGTCAAGGCCAGCGAACCAAAGCTGCCAAGACCCTTCTACACCTCCACGCAGTGATCCTGGATAACAGTCTGCAGTAGGGCAGACTGGCTAAGGAGAAGGGATCGAAGAGGGAATGCTAACCCGGTACTCAAAAAATGCTTGCCAAAGTCAGATGTGTTGGACCGAAAGGTGCAAATATCGCAGTCAAGCTGTAAACTCCAACACAACGCATTCCGTTCTCTGGACTACATTCTGCTACTTAAGCCCTTTCAGGGTTTGGTAGTGGGAGATTGAGAACGAATGAAGCCAAGCCAAGCAGACTAGTGGATGATGTGGTCAGAAACACACTGGCCACCTTTACTTCAGATTTTTCTGGTACCAAATTTCTGTGGCTGGGTCGACCACAGGGGCCTTATGCGATCGGAAACTGGGGATTGAACCCAGATCGCCTGACTGGGAAGCCAATGCAATGACCACTGTGGCCTCCTTTATATAGGGCTATCTGAGAATAAGTACAGAGGTTTGTGTATCACCTTCTTCCAGCTGCTTCTTCAGATCTTCAATTTCCTTCTGAAACTGTCTAAGCAGAGCATCTTTAGGATCTTCATTTATCTTGGCTTTGTTCTTGATATTCTTGGCTCTGTTAGCATACCTGAGAGTGCTGATGGACTCATCATAGTTGTAATCTGCAGGACCAACATTTGCAACCTAATAACAGAGTAATTAACATACCACTGATTAGATCAGGATAAAATGTTATTATTAGAAAACTATACCTCATGAACACGATAAATCAGAGGTGATCAAAGTCAAACAGGTAACAAAACAGACACTAAATGAAAAACAAAAACACCTGTTATTACATTCACTTATTGCTTCTGTACATTCAGGATCAGCCTGCGGCTAGTTAAACTCTGTAGTATCAATTATATCAGGGCCTCACTCAGGGCCTTACTCAAAGGTCTTGCATTTGCTAAGGTCATCATGTGAGAACATCAATGGCGTCTTGGTAAGAACAATTGCTTCTCATGGCAAAGGTATAGGGTTCACTACTTGGTCATGACACACTCATCTAGCCAGATGCAAATGGGCGCCTGACTTAAGGAAGAGATGGCAGCAAGGAAAGTGACTAGTCATCCTGTCTCACAAAAAGTTAAGATCCAGTACAAAGAAGTCTCTAACACTTCCGCTGAAGGCGATGTCTACCCTATTACATTGTGCGCATTAAAATCTGACTACCAGTGGGAGAAGTGACCAGGTTGGTAATCCACATGACTGCACTACCTAAGATAATGTTTGCATTGTATATATATATATATATATATAAATATGGGAGTGAAGACTAATCAGGCAAGCGAAGTGGGAACCGACACTGTAATCCCCATAGTGACGAGTTTACTGAGAAACCTCGCATTGCATTACAGCCAGGAGGACACCTGTTCAACTTCTCTAGTATGCCTTTAGATGTAAGAAAAACCACTGTAAATTGCTAACAAAAAAATTTTGCCAAGGGTTAACTCAGCACGAGTAAAATTTAACTATAACAACAACAATACAATATAGTATATATGCTAAGAATTTAAATACTGATAAAACTGGGTTTGTTGAAAGAATGCTCAAGAAACAACTGTCCAATTTGATACAAAGAACAAAAGAGTGAAAAGTATGTAATCCCTGGTGTTCAGAAGAATAAGATGATGAACCAGTCTCCTGATGGTTAGTTTCCACTGTAATTAAATGGAATGACATCAACAAACAAACACACACAAAATAAATCAATTATGCCCCATGTGGTACGGGGCAAAAACATTTGAGTGAAATAATGATAACTGTCCATCGTTGTCGATGACGACCACAGACGTCATCCTTGTTGTATGTGTTTTGTTTCTGCACTGGATGCCAGTTTTGGCCCGGTGTTTGCTGGACCTCATGTGGCTTATCAGTTTAATGCGAGCATGAAATGGTCTATTGTACGGTTTGCACACAATGTCTTTTGCAGCGATGAGGGCAGTTACTCTGCTCTTTCCTTCCGGATCAGGTGTGTGAGTTGCACATCCTCCACACTTTGAATCTCTCCTTCAGCAACGCCTACGTTTACTTCCTCAGTTTGATCTGTTTTCCGCAATGCTCTCCCAGTTGTCTTTATCTATGTGACAGCATCTCAGTGT
The DNA here is from genome assembly GCA_036924085.1 of Ariolimax columbianus. Classification (NCBI taxonomy): domain Eukaryota; kingdom Metazoa; phylum Mollusca; class Gastropoda; order Stylommatophora; family Arionidae; genus Ariolimax; species Ariolimax columbianus. The sequence continues at coordinate 70,585,605 of JAVGWX010000018.1, read as the reverse complement.
TTCCTTCAGGCTGTCCTTAAATTACTTTTTTGGAACACCTCCTTTTCGCCAACCTTCCCTAAGCTCACCGTGCAGGAGCCTCTTCAGCAGTCTTGTGTCTGGCATGCGCACAAGGTGCCCAGCCCATCTCAGCTGTGCCTTTTGCAGCGATGCTTGGCATGTCTGCTCTCTTCAGGACTTCAGTGTCAGGGACATGGTAATGGATGCGGAGTATGCGCCTCAGGCTAGTTGTGTAATAGCCCCACCCACTAGAATCTGCAAGACGTCAAAAAGGGCAACTAAGGAGAGTTAAGAAAGGGCTAGCCGCCCCACCCTGTAAAAACTATCTACCACAAGAAAAAGACAAGAATACCTTTACACTCTAAAGTTGAATAGGAGCGGAAAAATCAAGCAGATGCCAAAATCCTACTTGAAGGCGATGTTAAAACACTATCACATGTCCAATACAAAAAGAAAACAGAAAAAAAACCACAAAAATCTTTATTGAAATCTGTATGCTGAAATTGAATATGTTAGGCTGAAAGGCACAAATATCAAGTCTCGCTGAAAGCTACTACATGACGTCCTTTTCAGGATGAATACTGAAGAGTATCTACAAATAATAGACTCAACCCAGCTAAAAATAGTAACTTACCATGACGGTCTTAGAGTTTCCACCAAGTGAATTCTGTAGTAGGCGAGTCAGCTTAGAATTTCTGTATGGAATATGTGTGCTTTTGCCATCAACCAGAGCAGAAATCACATTACCCAGGGTGGAGAGAGAGAGGTTAATCTTGGTGGCCTCCCTCAACCGTTGACCTTTAGCTCCTGTTTTAGCTTGACGTTCTGAGCCCTGTCCATCAACCAAACATGATTAGTGTGGATTATGAGATGCATACATGATGGTGAATCACTCTTCCATTCAAAGTCAAGCATATAGCCACCACAACAGTTGGCCACTTTACAGGGAGTATGTATCTGAGAATTACAGTGGAGGTTTCAATAGCAATAGTTTTACACGATGAGGTTGCCAACTTCAAACATAACCCCCTTTAGTCAGCTTTTATGACATGCTTGGAAGGTTACAATGGCCCTATTCTTTTCAACATGGGCACCACTTGGGTAACACACTTTCATATTAACCACATATAGCAGTCCAAATCTGTTAATAATAGACGGATGTTGCCATTACTTTATAGTATGCGGAGGAGCAATCGCATGGAGAAATAAAACTGCCAAATTAGAAATGTCGTGATTCGAATTGGGACTGTTAGCGAGTAGGTAGCAGTGAAAACGACAAATGCATTGTTATGTATGATAAAAAGAAATATTAAACATAGTAGCGAAGAAGTGATTGTCAAATTGTATAAAGCATTAGTTAGACCTAGATTGATGATTGCCTGAGTGGTTCACTGAGATCTTTGTGTAGGACAGGGACAAGAATAGCACCACTGCTCCACGGAGAGGATGTCATAAGAGACAAATAACTGTGTTACATGGCATATCACTGGCCATGGTTAGGTGGTTTGTTTAGAGCAGCATAGATGGCGTCTAACAGGCTGGGGGTCTACTTTGCTCTAGTGTTTGAGTCTATTAAGATGCACTTGCACATCGGTTAACCCCCCCTCCGCGGCACTTGTCCCAAAGCAGCAGAGTAATAAGCATCTCGAGCCCAGCCAGCTAAACAGGCAATCTTCCTTAGCATCTCGAGCCCAGCCAGCTAAACAGGCAATCCTCCTTCCAGCTACATTCAGCTCATACCAGAGCTGGGACCTGCACACAGGCAGCATCAGCACCTGTAAAGTACAGGTTGACTAAGAACTAAGAAGAAGAATTCAGCACCTCCTGCCCTTGTAAAAGAATGATACAGACTAATACTTTCAATCAACATCTTATGAGACCCCCACCAGGTCGAGCATAGATCTTCAACAAATGCATGCCAATGTTGACCTGTCCATGTTTATTAAGTTTTTGTGTCTTAAGGTTTATACAGGATGGGGTAGCCAGCTCCATGTCCAACTTCCTTAGTGTATGTGTCTCTCTTTCTCTCTCTCACACACACAATCACAAACTCACTCATGCACACAAACATATACACACACACACACACACACACAAGCACTTTCAGCAATGAAAGGGACTGAGTACATATGGGGGCTCCCACTGGCAATGCAATCGGTGATGTGAACAATTTTCCATTTTTAAACAAGACAGAAAGTGTTTCAAAGACAAACAGCTAAACACATGCCAGAAAGTATTACAAAGTAAAAAAAAAAATTAAAGTGACCCATAGCATTACTGCCATAGGGTTGCGAGATGTTAGCGATCTCACAATTCAAAGGGCGGTAGTCATCTCCTCTCCCTCGCTGCTTTTACTTCCCAGACTGAACCGGTACCCATTTAAGGCTGGGTCGACCCTGAAGCCGTTGCGGTCTGAAAAAACATTTCCGTCTCAACTGGGGAATGAACTCAGGACCACTCAGATACGAAGCCAGCTTTAAATCCATAAGACAGAAAGTGCTTAAAAAAAAAAACAATTAAATCCATAAGACAGAAAGTGCTTCAAAAATAAAACAATTAAATCCATAAGACAGAAAGTGCTTCAAAAATAAAACTATTAAATTATAAAAAAAGAAAGTGTTTCAAAAACAAAATAGCTAAATCCATAAGACAGAAAGTGTTTCAAAATCAAAACAGCTAAATCCAAAAGAAAAAAAAGTGTTTCAAAGACAAACATAAATGCAGATAAATTCACAAGACAGAAAGTGTTTCAAACATCAATACAAAGTCCACAATGCAGCAAAAAAGTACTTCAAAGACAAAACAAATACGCACAGCTAAATCCACAAGATGCAACTTTCCAACTCGGACATGTTGTTCGCCATCCAGACCCTTCTCACTGCACTCAACAGTGACAGTAAAAATAGCATGTGACCTTGAACTGTACAGGTTCATATTGGTTGCTCCCACAGATCCTAAAACAAAAATAGACGGTAGTAAGGTTCACCAATAAACAATTCACATTAACAAATAATGTCTAGAATGTTGTCGGGGCCCAATATTGGAGCAAAGAGAATAAGACTATAACCTATCATAACTTAACGTCTTTATGCTGGTTTAAAAGACTCTATAGAGTCTGTATACAACCAGTTTCTTTTACTTTACGATCTAAAAACTATGTGCATCCAATTTATTCTTGAATGCATTAATTGAACCTGCCTCCACTATCTCCTGTGGCAATGCCTTCCAAGCATTCACCACTCCATGACTAAACAAATATTTCCTAGTATCCAATCTGGACCCTTCTTTAATTAATTTGTAGCTGTGCCCTCTTGTTCCTGTAGGCGGCTGTACTTTGAAAAACTTGTTACAGTCTAATTTATCCTTTACCTCGATTATCTTATATCACCTCAAATTCTCTTTTCTAGACACTGTAGGCCAGTTTTTGTGAGTATAATTATAATTCTGAAATTCCACTATCAGTTTTGTCACTCTTCTTTGCATGCTTTCCAGCATGTTTATATCCCCTCTACGATAAGGACTCCACACTTGACCCCTACTTCAATCTAGGTATCACTAAAGCTTTATAAAGTTTGACAATCACTTCCTTGCTCCTATGTTTAATATTTCTTTTTAATCATACCTAACATTGCATTTGCTCTTTTCACTGCTACCTGGACTTGCTCACTCACCTTACCTGAAAGATCTATTATAACCCATAGGTCTCTTTCCTTTTCTACTGTTTTAATATTGTTCTACTAAAAAGTGACTAAGGAGGGTTGGGTATAAACGGACTATCCCATCCTGTAGAAACTATGCCTCAAGAAAAAGAAAAGAAGACCTTTATCTCCATACTTCAGGGTAGAAGAGAAGCAACTTAGTCGTTATAATTCTCTTAAGCGAAAAAACATACATCAATTTACTATAAAGAAAGAAACGAGTAGGAATGCTTAGTTCTGTACGGAATAATGATTAAATTAATCAATAAAAGTAAGACCAAAAGCGACACTTGACAAATACATAAAAGAAGATTGCTCAATCTTATTGACACAAGAAATCTTGAAAATTATAGAATGTGAAAGCATGATACACAAAAGATATACACGCCAATTTTCAGTTACTATAAGCGGGGACTTCGTGGGCTAGTGGTTAAGTGGCACGGCTCACAACCAAAGGTGCTGGGTTCGATCCCCATCACAGCTCCGGCCGTTATCCCGGGGAAGCAAACCCTTAGAAAATGCAGGAGGAAGCAGACCCTTACACAAAATACATGCTGAAGTCGGATGCACTGGGCCGACAGGCGCAAAATAAAAACCCACAGTACAACGCACACCACCTTGGGGAATTGATAAATAAGGCGAACGCAAAAAAAAAAAAAAAAGTTACTGTAAGCATGACCACTTTTCATAAGCATTTCATTTCATGTGCTGTGATCTTTCTTTCTTCTATATTAGGATCTATGCCACCTGACATTGATTACAGAAAGCTGGTAAGAATATATTGTTCATCATTTGTGCTTTTGTCTGTATTTAAATGTTTTAATGTCTTGGTAATGGTGATAACTGGTATGTCACCCTGTACCCACTATAACACGAGGGCATAGCTACAAGCTGACTAAAGAGAGGTCCAGATTAGATATTAGGAAATATTTTTTAGTCAGAGAGTGGTGTCTGCTTGGAATGCATTGCCAGGGGAGGTAGTGGAGGCAGGGAGAGTTAATGCATTTAAGAATAAACTAGATGCGCATAGCTTTTAGAGCAAGGAGATGTAAATGTAACTGGTTGTATACAGACTCTGCAGGGTCTTCTAAACCAGTATAAAGACGTTAAGTTAAGTACACTTTGCCATCATCTGTGAACACATTACCCAGATATCTGAATTCTCTGAATACATGTTTTGTCTTTCTGACCTAAATATGGCATGGCTTCTTTGGTCAGATTTTTCCATATTATACTTCTGACATGTGTCATTTAAGATATTCAAACTCTTTTGAAGGATATTTCCTTGAAGTATGAAGCTCTGATCAACAGCAAAATGGAGTGCATTCAATGTGGTGGTCTTTATGTTTGCCTTGTATAACCCTGCAATCACCAGCAAAATGGAGTAGATTTTTCTATGTGACTTACAAGTCAGATGCCCGTGTTGGTTCCACATTCTCTCTTATTTCTTTGCTTCTTTCAATCTTCAAGAACTTTTCTTTCTTTTCAAGCCACATTGAATATTCTTGTCAACTACTCTACTTCTATATCGTGACTTGCTTGCATAGCTTCTACTGTTATGCCATCAACTCCTGGTGCCTTGTTTTGTGAACTAATTTTAATTACTTCTTTGACTTCAATCGATGTTTCCTCTATTCCATTGTATCTAGGAGTGAATATTCTCTTTTGACATTTGTTGACCAGATTGAGAAGTTCCTTGAAGTATTCTTCCCACCTCATCCAAATCTACTTTTGGATTACCATTTCTGTTATTTATGATTGTTCTTGGATTGAAACATTTCTCTCTTAGTCTTATTATATCAATGGTCTTGTGAAATTCTCTTGGAGACTCGTTACAATTTGCTAGGTTTTCACCATAACACTTTCAAGATTCTTCTGGATCAGTCTCCTGGTATCTCTTTGTTGTATTATTTTATAGCTTCTTCATCTGTCTCTGTTTTTAGCCATATCTGAAATGTGTTTATCCAGATTTAAAGCCCCCCCCCCCCCCCCCCCTTATTTATATCCTCATTCCACCAAGCTGTTTTCTCCTTTTCTTGCATGACCAGTTGTTCTAAATCTGCATTCTTTTTCTACCACATTAGCAATTGTGTCTTTAAACAATAGAGATAAATTGTTAAAAACAACCAAAAAAACATGCAGGAGCACACAAAACACGAGTTGAAAGCCAATGCAAACTAACTGTTTTTGTTTCCCAGTGTCATAATCCGATCCATATCATCTGCATTGTTAACCACAAAGGCAGACAAATCTTTTACATAAACACCAACATCTGGTCTTTCTTTTACCTGCAATAGAGATGCATAATTAAAACACCCTTTATGATGCGCATAAGAGTTTTTCAGACCCTTGATGTCATTGACTTTGCTTTACTACTCTGGAATCTTCAACTCAATGCACATGTTTTCATCATTTAATTATGTACAAATGCTTAGGGTATATGTGGTGTCAGGGAGGGGTACTACCTCTAGTGGCGGACATGTCGTGCCCTATCTTGGGTAGTTTGTCCATTATTGGTCCTCACCTGGCACTCCGTTCTCACTTGTGGCTCCACGTAGTTGCCAGCATGCAGCAGCGACCACACCCAAGGCAATGGTCTCGATATTACCAGCTAAACTAAGTGAGAGTAGCCGATGGGTCTAATAAACCCACAGTGATATAGGGGTTGTCTACCTAAGCATATGGAGACTGGATTTGGTGGATTGTGCGGAAGAACCACTGACTGGTCAACGGACAGCAAGGCGACTACCAGCAACTTGCAGTGGAGCGTTTAGAGCAAGGCTAGACACAGGAGATCCCTTTGGTTGTCCACTGCATCCGGATTACTCTTCCAGTCGTCTTGATCATATCTTGCCACTGGATCAAATGGGATCAGGACGAGAGAATGAGGCTGACGGTACACAACTCTCCCACACTTAAATCCAATTCACACACAAATCATATTATCTCATCAAAACAAACCAAATATTTAAGCTTGATTTCTAGTGGAGACTAGTCCAAGTTTCTCACTTATTATTCTGTATTTTGCTGTCTATCACATTGAAAGATTTGGTCTTTGTCATATACTGATTGTTTTTATTCTTTATTCATCCTGACAAGGGTGGTTTTTTTTATGTACCACTGTTTACAGCGAGACTGCAATAGCTGTGCATTTTGGCCCAATACATCCAGTTTTACCAGGGTGCATTTTTGGGACTGGGTTAGCCATCTTTCTTCAATCCTAATTCTCTCTAAGCTAGACTGCACAGATACAGCCTATTTCACCACTTGAAAGCAGAATATGGTCTTTGACAGCTCTAGTTCGCTGACTCCAATGCAAACAGCTATGTGTTACTGACTGTTGTCATCTGATTAACTGTGTTTTCAGCATCTGTCATATAGTGATTCCTCATAGTTTCATGTTATTGTTTCGGTTACACATGTTTATCAGCTGTTGTCTAGTGACATACATAGTGTGCCATGTATCTAGCCACGGAGGAAGAAGCATTTTCCTAAAATCATTGAGCGCTGAGCACTCAAAGAGATGATGATCAACAGTTTCATATGGGTGTGCACACAGCTGGCACTCAGGATTTTGTTGTGGTTGGTGTTCAGGTGCTTGTTTAGTGGGATGTGTTGGGTTGTTAGTCGGAAAATGGTGCTCTGATCCTTTTTTGTGAGTTGATTTACACTGTCACTAGGACTGGGGCTTGCCATATGTCTGTAGACCTCCCTTTCCGTGTTTCCCATGGCCCATCTGTTCAGCCAAGTTTCTTTGTTTGCTGATCTCATGAGCTGTTTGGCAAGTTGTTGCTGTGTGTGGCTGTTCTTGTCTTGATGCCTCCTTTGCTAGTCTGTCTGCCTTGTCATTGCCTGGTGTGCTTGAGTGTCCAGGGATCCACTGCAGAACTATTTTGGCAGACAAAGTGATAATGTGGTCAATGTCTAGATATATTTGGATAAGGCCAGGTCTACAATGATCAGCAACTTCTAATGCTTGAAGAGCTGACATTGAATCTGTGAAAATAACAGTGTTTTGGGCCTTTGAAGGAAAGGCATAAAAACTATCCTCAGATGGTACAAAGCGGCTTTAAGTGATCTCGGCTTCATAGTTGGAGCAAACCTTCCCACAAGCATCAGAGGATCCATTTATCGGGTCAGGCATCAATAGTTCATTGAGCTGCTCCATTTTAAACTACTTGGATCTGAACTTTTGGTTGTATCATCTATTAATTTTGCATTTATTTCAGGTTTTTTAAGGAAAGCTTGTGGAGGTATATCTTTGACTACTCTTTGTCTTCTTTCTGGTAGATGGTATCTGTCTTTGATTTCACTAACATGATGAAGTACAGACTTTTGTTTAATTCTGCTTTTTGGCTGCTAATTCTCTACAAGTAGTCTGTTGGGATGATCCCATTTCATTCTGTTACTTTGCTTATAATTTAATAAACACTGGACTTGTATATATATATTTTCTGCAAATATTTTTTTTTTCCTAACCTAACCATGGTATGCGGGGGAGACTACGTTTGTGCTATTTTTCACCACTATCATCTTCATCATCTTGTATCTCAGAAACTAACATACACACAATAACACTTTATTAATAATGCCTCTAGACACACCAATAAAAAATTGTTTCTTTTAAATTAGAGGTTCTCAAAATCAACAACCACGTCGGGGCATGAACTGCTGAAAAATTATGCGGATACAGGAAATAGACGTAATTTTGTAAACTAGAAAGCAAGAGATGAAGTTATAGTCTTGTCATGGTAATCTAAAGTAATGGACTGCCCAAGTAGCTCCCAGGAGAACTCTGAAGATAGTAATGCAAACACAGCCCCAAACATTACCTCAAGGCCTTGCTGCTGGTCTTTACCCAGTAAATCCCGGACTTCCTCGTTATAGATCTCCAAATAGGCTACCCTCACCAAAAATCTGAAATGAACAAAATCATCACACTTAAGGCTTTTTCCACTTACCCTTGGGAGGAAGACTAATGTCTTGTAAGGTAAAACATGCTGATCAGACATGTTAGTCAGGGTCAGGCAAAACATACTGGGCAAAACCTTCACCTCGGCTTCCTAGTAGCCCTCCCTGGAAATGGGCTGTTTTCATGGCAGCCTGGCTAACGAGATGAGGGATTGACATGATTCCCATAGTAGTGAGCGACACGCATATGAAGCCAAGCATAGCACAACCGCCTGGAGGAAAGCTACTACAACCAGCCACTTAATGTCCTTTTCAGGGCACACAGAAGCTTAACCTACCCATTGTGGACATTCACAAGAAACAACACTTGCGCTTTATGGCATGTTCATTTATAAAGTTTTTCTATTAACACTTGGGAGGTTGCAGTAGCTTTCTTCACATCCTGAGCATGCTGATGAAGGTGGGCCAGGGTACTCGAGACGGTTGTGGTATGCTTGGCTTCATTTGCGTGTTGCACACTAATATGTGGATCACGTTGATATCCCCCCTCGTTGGAACAAGCCATTCCAGAGAGAATACGAGGAAGTCGAGGTGGGGGTCTAGGTCAGCATTTTTTGCCTGACACTGACTAACATGTCTGATCAGTATGTTTTGCCTGACACTGACTAACATGTCTGATCAGTATGTTTTGCCTGACTAGACGTTAGTCTCCTCTCCCGGTGGCATTGAATAAAGGCATATATTTAAAACACAAGCACAGGCATATTTTCTTCTCATTACAAATAGATGTTTTGTATAGGCTGTTCATTTGCTGAAAGTACACAAAGTACACACAAATAAAACGTAATGAATAAGTTTTTGGTTTATAAATTAAAAGGCCAGACGAAAAAAATAATTTCTTTACCTGACATCTTCCTCGGCTTTAGCAATGTGACCAAAAATATGAGCAAAGGTGTTGGGAATAATTCCCCTCTTCTCTGGGATTGCTCTCAGCCCCTCCATGGTGAAGGTCTTTCCCGTTCCAGTTTGACCATAAGCAAATATAGTACCTGAAGCAGTTTAAAATGTAAAGATACCAGCCCACGTATAGGGGATAATCATTTCATGTGACTGAACTAAAAAAAATCTGAAATCATTTATTAATAGACTCAAACACTAGAGCAAAGTAAACCCACAGTCTGTTAGGTGCCATCTATACTGCTCTTAACAAACCCTCTAGCTATGGCTAGTGTTATGTCATGTCACACAGGAAGTCACCTCTTACAACATGCTCTATGTGGGGTAGCAGTGGTATGCTTATCTTTGTCATACACAAAGACCCCGGAAAACAATGCGGGATGAGATGAGATGTCCCAGTTTCCTAGTGTGTCTGTCATAAGAGTGGTTCCATGGCAATGTCATCTAAAATAAGGTTCTACAGAAACCAACACAGCAAGAGCTTTGCTACAGGCTTCCTGCATGAGGATCTCTGCAGTGGTAGCCCCATATGATGATGATGAATGCAGCAAGTAGTTGACTGCAAACTTATAAAAGGGCAAACAGTAAGACAGTATCTTTGTCTCCCTACTTCAAGTCAGTAAACTCTATGCAATCTGAAAATTACCAACAACAATCCCCACTTTAGTTTAAATTCTAGAGCTATATTAAGAGATTGTATGTGTGACAAATGGGTTAGTGCTTTTGTCTCTCAGAGCAATGAGGTTAGGTTTGTGTGTCGATTGCGACATACCGCAGTCTCACCTGTAATGGGTATATTACTTGCTAAAAGGGAAGAGATGAAAATATTACATTGTTAGGGAAGACATGGGTATATAACTTACTATTTGGGAAGACACTGTGCATGACTTACTGTTTGGGAAAACATCGGTATATCTTACTATTATCGAAGATATGGAACTTCTTCTTCTTCATCGTACACAGTCCGACAGTAACCATTATTTTTTCGAAAAAGGCAGCGGTCATCCTGAGGCTGTCGACACTGCTATAGAGCTTGTCTAGTGTTGCCACTGGTGATTGCCACATCTGCTCTCTCTGATCCTCGTATGTCGGGCAGTTTTGCAGCAAATGCTCAGCGGTCATTTTCCTGGTACCACACGTGCATTCGTCAGTGCCACCTATCTTCAATTTGTTGAATAGGTGGTACCTCAGTCTATTGTGGCCAGTGCGAAGTCTGAAGACCACGACCTGCTCTCTTCTGTTCAACTGGTAATAGGCATCGTTTTTTGTGTAGCCAGTATGTTCGGTTTCCCATTTGGTCATGTATCTAGCTCTAATAAGCCGTTTTGACTCTATCGAAGATATGGATGAATGATGGCTTATTGTTAGAGAAGACGTGGGTATATGACTTACTGTTAGGGAAGACATGGGTACATAACTTATTGTTAGGTAAGATATGGGTGTATGATGGCTTCATGCGAGAGATGATGTGGGTGTATGACTTACTGTTAGGAAAGACATGGGTGTATAACTTACTGTTTGGTAGGACATAGATTTATAACTTATTGTTAGGGAAAACAGGTGCATAACTTACTGTTTAGGAAGACATGGATATATAACATTGTTCGAGAAGGCATAGGTGTATGACTTACTGTTTGGGAGGACAAAGCAACAAAAAAGGTATTTGTAACCCTTCCTCACAAAATCTGAAACCTAGTACAATCAAGCCAACAAATCTTCATCCCCTACTGCAGTGTCTGCTATTCTACCGATTTGCTATTTTGTAAACTGTATTATGGTAACATATATGCGTAGAATTCTTTCTGCAGTACAAACCATTGTATCCTTCCAGCACACAGTCTACCACTGGTCTTGCCACCTTGTTGTAAACATCCAGCTGCTTACAGTCTGGTCCAAACACTATGTCAAAAGTGAAAGTCTTGGGAGGTTCACCTTGTGAACCTTGAGGATTTTTTACTGTCACTGAACCTCGAACTTCCTCAACCTGACAAGAACAACATATAAGAAAGGAAGTGTGTTTGATTAAAAGGAATGAGGAGAGATGGCTAACATCATGGTCTCAGGTGAAGAAAACTGATCAAGACTCCCACTTGTGTACCCACAAGTCTTCCTTACAGTAATTTGACCAACAAGATAAGGATCGACACTGTAATCCCCATAGTGGTGATCTTCTTCTTCTTTGGGGTTAGTCCTGAATAGGACGCTGTAATGCAGTGCTGTAGTTTACAAAGAGGCTGCAGTACCTGCATCTTTCGACCTAACACGTCTGATTTCAGCTAGTAGTGGTGATTTTACTGAAAGTCTTGCATTGCACTACAGTCCGAAAGACCCAGATCCACTTTCTCAAGCACACAACAGGATATAAGAAGAACCACTGTAACCTGCTACTAAGTTAACTCATCTCAGTACAAGTGGCGTGGAACAACAACATTAACAGGAACAATAATATAGCAAAATGGACCACATCATTTTAGGTGCTACATTACTTTACAAGGATTCACTTCACCAGAGACCAAACTAATCAAATAAGACATTGATGGTTGGTTGGTTATTGATCCAGCAGCTTGTGGACTCCTGCCCATTGGCCCAATGCCATATAGTGGTATCTGTAAGTGCATGTGAGCTGCTGTTTAGTTCCATAGAGAGTATTCCATTTGTCTAGCCTTGGAAGAAGAAGCTCTTTCCTAACACTGCAAAGCGCAAGACACTCAAAGAGATGGTGCTCAACACTTTGGAGTATGTTGTGGTTGGATTCTGTTCAAGTGACTTGAGTTGGGGGAGGAAAACTAACGACTGGTCAGGCAAAATATACTGATCAGACATGTTAGTCAGGGTCAGGCAAAACTCACTGGCTAAGAATCTCACCTCGGCTTCCTAGTAGCCCTCCCTGGAAGCGGGCTGTTTTCATAGCAGCCTGGCTAACGAGATGAGGAATAGACGTGATCCCCGTTGTAGTGAGTGACACGCAGATGAAGCCAAGCACAGCATAGCCACCTGGAGGACCAGGTCCACCTTCATTAGGATGCTTGCGATGTGAGGAAAGCTCCCTTATTCAAAAAGGGAAAGAAATCAGATCCAGCTAATTATAGACCGATGAGTTTAACGAGCATAGTTTGTAAATTGTTAGAGTCAATAATCAAAGAAAACATTGTAATTGATCTAGACAGGTTTAATCTAATCAGAAATAGTCAGCATGGGTTTACTAGACGGAGATCGTGCTTAACAAGTCTATTGGAGTTCATGGAAGAGGTTACTAAAATGATAGATGAGGGGGAACCAGTGGATGTTATTTATCTAGATTTTGCAAAAGCTTTGGATAGAGTACCTCATCGAAGATTATTTAAAAAGTTAAAATCACATGGAATAGGTGGGGAGGTTGCAGAATGGATTGAAAGTTGGTTAACGGGAAGAAGACAGAGAGTAGCCATAAATAAGGAGTACTCTGAGCAATGGGCAGTAAAAAGTGGAGTGCCCCAGGACAAGGTTTTGGGACCAATTTTGTTCTTGATATATATAAACGATTTGGACATCAATATAGGATCCATGATTGCAAAATTTGCAGATGACACAAAACTATGTAGAAGTGTCTCATCTATAGGAGATGTGGATATATTGAGGTCGTATTTAGATAAAATTCGAGACTGGTCTGTGAAATGGCAAATGGAGTTTAATATAGATAATTGCATAGCCATCCACATGGGTAGATCCAATATGGAACATAATTACAGAATGGGCGAGAACAATATTAGAAAGATAGATAAGGAAAGGGACCTGGGGGTTATAATAGAACACACAAGAAAAATGAATGAGCAAGTCCAGGTAGCAGTGAATAAGGCAAATGCAATGTTAGGTGTGATAAAAAGAAATATTAAACATAGGAGTAAGGAGGTGATTGTCAAACTGTATAAAACATTAGTTAGACCTAGATTGGAGTACAGTGTACAGGTGTGGAGTCCTTATCGTAGAGGGGACATAAACATGCTGGAAAAGATACAAAGAAGAGCGACAAAACTGATAGTGGGATTCAAGAATTACAGTTACGAGGAAAGACTCAGAAAAACTGGCCTACAGTGTCTAGAAAAGAGAAGAATTCGAGGTGACAATACAGGTTTATAAGATAATCACAGGAAAGGTAAAATTAGACTATAGCAGGTTTTTCAAAATACAACCACCAACGAGAACAAGAGGACACAGATACAAATTAACTAAAGAAAGGTCCAGATTGGATATTAGGAAATATTTTTTTAGTCAGAGAGTGGTGAATGCTTGGAATGCATTACCCAGGGGGTGGTGGAGGCAGAAACAGTTACTGCATTTAAGAATAGATTGGATGTGCATAGTTTTTAGAGCAGGGTAATGCAGATGTGATTGGTTGTCTACAGGCTCTAATGAGTCTTCTAAACCAGTATAAAAACATTAAGTTAAGTTGATCAATTCTTGTGAATTGTATTTGCATCAGACATCCAACATTTAGCAAGTGCCACATTAAACTACTTACCTTGACTATTATCTTACAGTTTGTTTCTATCTCTCTATCACTGAGAGGTCTGGATCTCACCACCACCCTCACATTGTCTGTATCTTTCATGCTATGGTTCTCCTGTAAACATAATGATAAAAGTCTGACATCATAAGATAAGTTTAAATGCTGATACTTGTCATCATTAATAACAATCAAGATATGTAAAATCAATGTTACCTATTGATTGATCCACTTTTTTGTTCCGAGTCTTCTTCTTCTGCGTTCGCCCTGAAAAGACGTTGATTCGTAGCTTACAGAAAGACTGTCGACCTTACCTCTTCAATCCCAATTATCTTAATCAGGTTTCATGGACGCAATATGGTTCCAGGGTATCCAAGACAGAAAAGGATCTTGGTAAACCATGATCCACTGACAGCTGCTTGCAACTCATTTCTTCGCTCCCAGTGAAGCATAGGGTCACCACTACAGATTGTCTCTTTACAGGAACTGTGTATCTCATATATAATACCACGCAGTGATTTAGAAAATACTAAAATATTATGAGATACCAGAAAAATGTTTATGGTTTATGCAGCCATACAAGATTTTTATGAAGAGGCTACTTGTTGACTGGTAAACTGAGACCCATTCACAATTCAAAGGGGGTTAGGAAAGGACTCCTATTTCCAACAAGCTTTCTCATGGTTATGGACTTGGTTATGTAACAAGCAACGAAGGGTAGAAAATGAGAATACAGTGCACATTTGAACACCTGGAAGACCTAAATTTCGTAAATTATTTTATATGTTGTCACATAAGCAGCAAGACATACAAGAAAAGACAGACTCACATCTGAAGCAGCAAAGATGAGATTGCAAATCGATAGTACCTGGTGATGAACGAGATTACTGAAGGGACTAGTACCTGGTGATAAACGAGATTACTGAAGGGACTGGTACCTGGTGATGAACGAGATTACTGAAGGGACTGGTACCTGGTGATGAACGAGATTACTGAAGGGACTGACACCTGGTGATGAACGAGATTACTGAAGGGACTGACACCTGGTGATGAACGAGATTACTGAAGGGACTGACACCTGGTGATGAACGAGATTACTGAAGGGACTGACACCTGGTGATGAATGATATTACTGAAGGGACTGACACCTGACCTGGTGATGAACAAAGATTACTGAAGGGACTGGTACTTGGAGACGAAAGAATATGAGACTAAAGGTACCTTCGGATACCAAGCGCAAATCGTAAAAGACGACTAAAGAGTTACTAAAGACATCTATGATTGGGGTCCGTTTAATAGCCCCATAAAGCAAAATTGTGTTTCTTCTTACTGATTTTTACTAGAGACTGGATGCTTAAAATTACATAACAATCGGTGTAAATTAATCATGTAGTATATAGGCAAAACATACATAGCCATATGATAAAATCTAGTCTTATATTCCTATTGAATCATATATAATAATAATTATAACAATTACAATTACAATTCAATTAACAATCCTATTCCTATTAGTCATTAGTATTATTAATAGTATTAATATATAATAAATACTAAAGCACAAAGTCAAACCAATGTTGGCAATAACGATTGGTTGAAGAACTTGAATCATTAATTTATTTATTCATTAATTTTGACCTGAACCGTGATTCATTCATTAAATGATTCATTGCAAGACAATAAATAGTTGAGTATAACATCATAGACTAGACAGCAGAAGTAGATTCGATTAAAATTATCTATCAAGTCAAGGAAGGCGAAGAGTTTACCAATGTATACCTTCATTCCGAATTACAAACATTCACTTGAGATTTCATGAACAATATATTCGGTTCGGGAAGTGGTTTTCAAACCATCGTATAACAAATTTGTACATGATTATGCTCAATTATAAAACGTGTTTTAATACTGTAGTCAGTGTAGTTATTCGAAATGTAATCCTTCGTCAACTCAAGTTCAGATCTTGTCTGCTTGTTAGCATAAACGCCAAAATGCGCAGGCGCGATGAACTGTGGATTGCAAATTTAGAAGTGAATATATGGGAAACAATACATAGCTATTGTGTTTAATTTTCAGCTTCATGCTGCTGTTTCAGTTTGTGTTAGTTAATTGATTTAATTCTAATTTAATATTTACATCTACAAGTACGGGCTAGTCTAATTCGTCTAATAGTCTAAGATAATGTCTAATTCGCTGATGACAATTTTAGCCCTTTTTTTGTTTTGTTTCCAACACAGCGGTCTGTGAACTCTGTCCTCCCACTTTCATTACATGGTTATAATAGGTATATCTTCTTATTCTTCTTCTTCGTACGCTGTCAGACGTCAACCTTTATTTTTTCGAAAAAAGCAGCGGTCATCCTGAGGATGTCGACACTGCCATAGAGCTTGTCTAGTGTTGCCACTGGTGATGGCCACATCTGCTCTCTCTGATCCTCGTATGTCGGGCAGTTTTGCAGCAAATGTTCAGCGGTCATTTTCCCGGTACCACACGGGCATTCGTCAGTGCCACCTATCTTCAGTTTATTGAATAGGTGGTACCTGTCTATTGTGGCCAGTGCGAAGTCTGAAGACCACGACCTGCTCTCTTCTGTTCAACTGGTAATAGGCATCGTATAATAGGTATATGAACTCAAACTCATTGTCGTACGACAATGTTGTGTGCTATCTCATTGTTGCTCATTAAATATGTAGACCACATTTGTAAAAGTAATGGCAATAGTCGTTAAAGAGACAACAACACAAAATGAAGGTAGCAGCATTGGTGAACTCTTAAACAAACTTCTTTTCGCTGACGATCAACCAGAGTCATGACAACTTCAGAAATACAATTGCATCAACATATTGATAAACTAAATACAACATGTAAAGAATACAGCATGAAAATCAATGAAGAAAAACTGAAGTCATGAAAATATCTAGAATCGCCGGAGACATCAATATCTTCCTTGAAAAACAGCAAATCAAATAGGTGAAAGATTTCACATAGTTAGGGAGTACTTTATCGGCAGACGGAAGAATTACAGCGGAAATCTAACAAAGATGCCATAAGACAAATGAGATCATTGGACAATTAACTTCAATACTCAATTGCAAGCACGTGACAATAGCTACCAAAGTAGCTTATTACAACACGATTTTCGTCCCGACACAATGCTATCTATATCAAAACTGGACACTTACATCAAATGCAAACCGACACAGCAGAAATTAAATACAATACAATACAACAGCACGCTTAGGTGACCAGAGCCCGTCGCGTCGAATGACCGTGTCCATGGCCACTTATGATGGCTGCGCGTGCCATGCGACCTGCAGTTCTGTTGGGGAGATGGCGATCTGTTTTAGCCAGGTTTGGGAGAGCGGCCCTGTGGACATCTCCAGGATGAGCACGGCTTCTCCCCGTAATTCACCCCCACAATCTGTCGGAATATCTCGTGGACTGGGACTTCCCGGGTAAAGCCAACAACGTGACAGAAGATGGAGCGACGATGGCAATCAATTGTTGAGACAAAGCCTGCAAGTTGAGTACGTCGAATTACTTCACTGTTGGAAATCATGTCATACCAGCTGATCCCGAGGATGCGCTTCTGGTTTTGCAGGTGGAAGGCCTCAAGACGCTGTCGGTTCTGCTGTTGTAGTGTCCATGACTCGGAGCCATACAGGAGAATGGGGGCAATGTAGGAGGAGTAAATACGAAGCCTTGTCTCTGGGGAGAGCCTTCTCTGGGACCAGACTCTGCGGAGCGAGTGTAAAGATGAAACCGCTAAGCCCATCCTACGGGTGATGTCGTGACTGACTACTGCGTGCGACAGAGAACTGCCTGCTGCCGAAGTAAACGAAGTTCTCGTTGGCTGCAACGTGGTTGACGTTCACGATGATGCTCAGCTCTAGGGGGCCCTGCTGAGGTTTTGGATTTTTGTCTTCTACACCTCCATGCGGTGATCCTAGATACCAGGCTGCAGTAGGGTAGACTGGCTAAGGAGAAGGGATCGAAGAGGGAATGCTAACCCGGTACTCAAAAAATTCTTGCTGAAGTCGGATATGTTGGACCGAAAGGTGAAAATATCGCAGTCAAGCTGTAAACTACGACACAATCCATTCCGTTCTCTAGACTACATTCTGCTACTCAAGCCCTTTCAGGGTTTGGTAGGGGGAGATTGAGAATGAACGAAGCCAAGCCAAGCCAATTCTTTCCTTCTGAGTACCAATACAGCACATCAATCAATCAAATCAATCCAACTCCACTTCCCTCAATTTGAGGCTGTACTGGTTGTTGCTGTGTTCTTTCCAACCGATCCATGTAATGACCATCTAATGGGAAGTATGCAGTTAATTTGTTAATGAAAGTCTGAAGTCTGGATGTCACAGTCAGTCACGGTCACATGCCATGTTTCCATGAAGAATGCAGCAGAGTTCCATATTGGTCAAACGAGTTGAAATCAAATCTGACCTGGGTAATCCTGGCATGAACATCCTAGTTTGTAAAGATTATTCAGAATAATATCAGGTAAATCTGGATGAACAGGTGGACGACGGGAACAATGGATCACAGTGTATTTTGTGAAATGTCACAGCCAATAAGTAATGATAACATAAAAATATTATATATTATTGCGGACCGCGAAGCGATGATGACCACAACAACATATGGTTTTGTCTTAATAAAGTGATGTGCGCTCTATTTGGGTTATAGTAAGGAAGAATATGCGCTGGTCATCAATCTCACTCTTATCCCGAGTTACCTTGGATCAGTGGCAAGACTATTGGTCGAGACGACTGGAAGTAACTCAGGATGCAGGCACCCTGTTCTTACCTGGGGGAGGGGGTGGGGATTGGGGGGGGGGGGGGGTTGTTCACATCGGTTTGCAATCTCAACTTTGCTGCTTCAGATGTGAGTCTGTCTTTTCTTGTATGTCTTGCTGCTTATGTGAGATCTTCCAGGTGTTAATCAAATGCCCTCATATTCTCATTTTGCTACCCTTCGTTGCTTGTCACATAACCTAGTCCTTAACCATGAGAAAGCTTGTTGGAAACAGGAGTCCTTTCCTAAACCCTTGTGAATTGTGAATGGGTCTAACAGTTTACCTTTGTGTATTAGCCAACAAGTAGCCTCTTCATAAAATTCGTGTATGGTTGTATAAACCATATAATTTTTCTGGTATCCCATAATATTTTAGTATTTTCTAAATCACTGCGTGGTATTAATAATCAGTTACACACTTCCTGGAAGGAGACCACCTGTAGTGGTGGCCCTATGCTTCACTGGGAGCGAAGGAATGAGCTGCCAGCAGCCGTCAGTGGACCATGGCTTACAAAGATCCTTTTCCGTCAAGTGAAGAAACCTTGTGAGCATCAAGACAGATGGTTATAACAAATTAAGGACAGAGGGGATCCGAGATGCTGTCGTGTGGATGAGCCACATACTTTCACTTTGCAGGCACAGACACACATCTTTACATATTAGTATTTGCTAGCTGCGGTAGCCGGCGTAGCCCGGATTATTTATGCAGATATTACATGTGCTGTTCTTTCTTCCCCGGAACCCATCGCATCTCCACTGCACTCTTCTTTGGCCACATCTCCCCAAGGGTAACCGATCGTGCACTGAACCGGCTTAGTCTAGTGTGGCGCTAATAGTGTGTCTCGCTATTTCACACGTGAACACTACACGTACCCTCCCATTTTGTTATACATTTCCTGCAACAAACACCATCTGGTCCATACTTTAATAGGGACAGATCTCGTATCTGTCTCCCAATTCTTACTTCGGAAGGTACAGAAAAGCTGACTACGGCACGAGTGGAGGGAAGGCAGCTGTACATTCATCAAACCTATAGGAGCTGGTATGGATCTAGTGCCCTGGTCATTCTGTGTTTGGGGGTCGCTGTGGTCAAGAGGTTAAGGCACTCGCCTCTCACAGCTATGAACGAAACGGATGAGACCGAATCCCGCAAGTTTCAAGCGACCCATGGTCTCACGGGAGGTAAGACCAGAGTGCCTGCATCCCGAGTTACCTCCAGTCGTCTTGCCACTGATCCAATGTAACTCGGGTCAAGAGTGAGATTGATGACCAGCGCATTCACTTCCTCACTATAATTCACATACAGAGCACATCAAATTATTAAGACAAGAGTGAGATTGATGACCAGCGCATTCACTTCCTCACTATAATTCACATACAGAGCACATCAAATTATTAAGACAAGAGTGAGATTGATGACCAGCGCATTCACTTCCTCACTATAATTCACATACAGAGCACATCAAATTATTAAGACAAGAGTGAGATTGATGACCGGCGCATTCACTTCCTCACTATAATTCACATACAGAGCACATCAAATTATTAAGACAAGAGTGAGATTGATGACCGGCGCATTCACTTCCTCACTATAATTCACATACAGAGCACATCAAATTATTAAGACAAGAGTGAGATTGATGACCGGCGCATTCACTTCCTCACTATAATTCACATACAGAGCACATCAAATTATTAAGACAAGAGTGAGATTGATGACCGGCGCATTCACTTCCTCACTATAATTCACATACAGAGCACATCAAATTATTAAGACAAGAGTGAGATTGATGACCGGCGCATTCACTTCCTCACTATAATTCACATACAGAGCACATCAAATTATTAAGACAAGAGTGAGATTGATGACCGGCGCATTCACTTCCTCACTATAATTCACATACAGAGCACATCAAATTATTAAGACAAGAGTGAGATTGATGACCGGCGCATTCACTTCCTCACTATAATTCACATACAGAGCACATCAAATTATTAAGACAAGAGTGAGATTGATGACCGGCGCATTCACTTCCTCACTATAATTCACATACAGAGCACATCAAATTATTAAGACAAGAGTGAGATTGATGACCAGCGCATTCACTTCCTCACTATAATTCAAATACAGAGCACATCAAATTATTAAGACAAGAGTGAGATTGATGACCAGCGCATTCACTTCCTCACTATAATTCAAATACAGAGCACATCAAATTATTAAGACAAGAGTGAGATTGATGACCAGCGCATTCACTTCCTCACTATAATTCAAATACAGAGCACATCAAATTATTAAGACAAGAGTGAGATTGATGACCAGCGCATTCACTTCCTCACTATAATTCAAATACAGAGCACATCAAATTATTAAGACAAGAGTGAGATTGATGACCAGCGCATTCACTTCCTCACTATAATTCACATACAGAGCACATCAAATTATTAAGACAAGAGTGAGATTGATGACCAGCGCATTCACTTCCTCACTATAATTCACATACAGAGCACATCAAATTATTAAGACAAGAGTGAGATTGATGACCAGCGCATTCACTTCCTCACTATAATTCACATACAGAGCACATCAAATTATTAAGACAAGAGTGAGATTGATGACCAGCGCATTCACTTCCTCACTATAATTCACATACAGAGCACATCAAATTATTAAGACAAGAGTGAGATTGATGACCAGCGCATTCACTTCCTCACTATAATTCACATACAGAGCACATCAAATTATTAAGACAAGAGTGAGATTGATGACCAGCGCATTCACTTCCTCACTATAATTCACATACAGAGCACATCAAATTATTAAGACAAGAGTGAGATTGATGACCAGCGCATTCACTTCCTCACTATAATTCACATACAGAGCACATCAAATTATTAAGACAAGAGTGAGATTGATGACCAGCGCATTCACTTCCTCACTATAATTCACATACAGAGCACATCAAATTATTAAGACAAGAGTGAGATTGATGACCAGCGCATTCACTTCCTCACTATAATTCACATACAGAGCACATCAAATTATTAAGACAAGAGTGAGATTGATGACCAGCGCATTCACTTCCTCACTATAATTCACATACAGAGCACATCAAATTATTAAGACAAGAGTGAGATTGATGACCAGCGCATTCACTTCCTCACTATAATTCACATACAGAGCACATCAAATTATTAAGACAAGAGTGAGATTGATGACCGGCGCATTCACTTCCTCACTATAATTCAGCATACAGAGCACATCAAATTATTAAGACAAGAGTGAGATTGATGACCAGCGCATTCACTTCCTCACTATAATTCACATACAGAGCACATCAAATTATTAAGACAAGAGTGAGATTGATGACCAGCGCATTCACTTCCTCACTATAATTCACATACAGAGCACATCAAATTATTAAGACAAGAGTGAGATTGATGACCGGCGCATTCACTTCCTCACTATAATTCACATACAGAGCACATCAAATTATTAAGACAAGAGTGAGATTGATGACCGGCGCATTCACTTCCTCACTATAATTCACATACAGAGCACATCAAATTATTAAGACAAGAGTGAGATTGATGACCGGCGCATTCACTTCCTCACTATAATTCACATACAGAGCACATCAAATTATTAAGACAAGAGTGAGATTGATGACCGGCGCATTCACTTCCTCACTATAATTCACATACAGAGCACATCAAATTATTAAGACAAGAGTGAGATTGATGACCGGCGCATTCACTTCCTCACTATAATTCACATACAGAGCACATCAAATTATTAAGACAAGAGTGAGATTGATGACCAGCGCATTCACTTCCTCACTATAATTCACATACAGAGCACATCAAATTATTAAGACAAGAGTGAGATTGATGACCGGCGCATTCACTTCCTCACTATAATTCACATACAGAGCACATCAAATTATTAAGACAAGAGTGAGATTGATGACCGGCGCATTCACTTCCTCACTATAATTCACATACAGAGCACATCAAATTATTAAGACAAGAGTGAGATTGATGACCGGCGCATTCACTTCCTCACTATAATTCACATACAGAGCACATCAAATTATTAAGACAAGAGTGAGATTGATGACCAGCGCATTCACTTCCTCACTATAATTCACATACAGAGCACATCAAATTATTAAGACAAGAGTGAGATTGATGACCAGCGCATTCACTTCCTCACTATAATTCACATACAGAGCACATCAAATTATTAAGACAAGAGTGAGATTGATGACCGGCGCATTCACTTCCTCACTATAATTCACATACAGAGCACATCAAATTATTAAGTCAAGAGTGAGATTGATGACCGGCGCATTCACTTCCTCACTATAATTCACATACAGAGCACATCAAATTATTAAGTCAAGAGTGAGATTGATGACCGGCGCATTCACTTCCTCACTATAATTCACATACAGAGCACATCAAATTATTAAGTCAAGAGTGAGATTGATGACCAGCGCATTCACTTCCTCACTATAATTCAAATACAGAGCACATCAAATTATTAAGTCAAGAGTGAGATTGATGACCAGCGCATTCACTTCCTCACTATAATTCACATACAGAGCACATCAAATTATTAAGACAAGAGTGAGATTGATGACCAGCGCATTCACTTCCTCACTATAATTCACATACAGAGCACATCAAATTATTAAGACAAGAGTGAGATTGATGACCGGCGCATTCACTTCCTCACTATAATTCACATACAGAGCACATCAAATTATTAAGTCAAGAGTGAGATTGATGACCGGCGCATTCACTTCCTCACTATAATTCACATACAGAGCACATCAAATTATTAAGTCAAGAGTGAGATTGATGACCAGCGCATTCACTTCCTCACTATAATTCACATACAGAGCACATCAAATTATTAAGTCAAGAGTGAGATTGATGACCAGCGCATTCACTTCCTCACTATAATTCACATACAGAGCACATCAAATTATTAAGACAAGAGTGAGATTGATGACCAGCGCATTCACTTCCTCACTATAATTCACATACAGAGCACATCAAATTATTAAGACAAGAGTGAGATTGATGACCGGCGCATTCACTTCCTCACTATAATTCACATACAGAGCACATCAAATTATTAAGTCAAGAGTGAGATTGATGACCAGCGCATTCACTTCCTCACTATAATTCACATACAGAGCACATCAAATTATTAAGTCAAGAGTGAGATTGATGACCAGCGCATTCACTTCCTCACTATAATTCACATACAGAGCACATCAAATTATTAAGACAAGAGTGAGATTGATGACCAGCGCATTCACTTCCTCACTATAATTCACATACAGAGCACATCAAATTATTAAGTCAAGAGTGAGATTGATGACCGGCGCATTCACTTCCTCACTATAATTCACATACAGAGCACATCAAATTATTAAGACAAGAGTGAGATTGATGACCGGCGCATTCACTTCCTCACTATAATTCACATACAGAGCACATCAAATTATTAAGTCAAGAGTGAGATTGATGACCAGCGCATTCACTTCCTCACTATAATTCACATACAGAGCACATCAAATTATTAAGACAAGAGTGAGATTGATGACCAGCGCATTCACTTCCTCACTATAATTCACATACAGAGCACATCAAATTATTAAGACAAGAGTGAGATTGATGACCAGCGCATTCACTTCCTCACTATAATTCACATACAGAGCACATCAAATTATTAAGTCAAGAGTGAGATTGATGACCAGCGCATTCACTTCCTCACTATAATTCACATACAGAGCACATCAAATTATTAAGACAAGAGTGAGATTGATGACCGGCGCATTCACTTCCTCACTATAATTCACATACAGAGCACATCAAATTATTAAGACAAGAGTGAGATTGATGACCAGCGCATTCACTTCCTCACTATAATTCACATACAGAGCACATCAAATTATTAAGACAAGAGTGAGATTGATGACCAGCGCATTCACTTCCTCACTATAATTCACATACAGAGCACATCAAATTATTAAGACAAGAGTGAGATTGATGACCAGCGCATTCACTTCCTCACTATAATTCACATACAGAGCACATCAAATTATTAAGACAAGAGTGAGATTGATGACCAGCGCATTCACTTCCTCACTATAATTCACATACAGAGCACATCAAATTATTAAGACAAGAGTGAGATTGATGACCAGCGCATTCACTTCCTCACTATAATTCACATACAGAGCACATCAAATTATTAAGACAAGAGTGAGATTGATGACCAGCGCATTCACTTCCTCACTATAATTCACATACAGAGCACATCAAATTATTAAGACAAGAGTGAGATTGATGACCAGCGCATTCACTTCCTCACTATAATTCACATACAGAGCACATCAAATTATTAAGACAAGAGTGAGATTGATGACCAGCGCATTCACTTCCTCACTATAATTCACATACAGAGCACATCAAATTATTAAGACAAGAGTGAGATTGATGACCAGCGCATTCACTTCCTCACTATAATTCACATACAGAGCACATCAAATTATTAAGACAAGAGTGAGATTGATGACCAGCGCATTCACTTCCTCACTATAATTCACATACAGAGCACATCAAATTATTAAGACAAGAGTGAGATTGATGACCAGCGCATTCACTTCCTCACTATAATTCACATACAGAGCACATCAAATTATTAAGACAAGAGTGAGATTGATGACCAGCGCATTCACTTCCTCACTATAATTCACATACAGAGCACATCAAATTATTAAGACAAGAGTGAGATTGATGACCAGCGCATTCACTTCCTCACTATAATTCACATACAGAGCACATCAAATTATTAAGACAAGAGTGAGATTGATGACCAGCGCATTCACTTCCTCACTATAATTCACATACAGAGCACATCAAATTATTAAGACAAGAGTGAGATTGATGACCAGCGCATTCACTTCCTCACTATAATTCACATACAGAGCACATCAAATTATTAAGACAAGAGTGAGATTGATGACCGGCGCATTCACTTCCTCACTATAATTCACATACAGAGCACATCAAATTATTAAGACAAGAGTGAGATTGATGACCAGCGCATTCACTTCCTCACTATAATTCACATACAGAGCACATCAAATTATTAAGACAAGAGTGAGATTGATGACCAGCGCATTCACTTCCTCACTATAATTCACATACAGAGCACATCAAATTATTAAGACAAGAGTGAGATTGATGACCAGCGCATTCACTTCCTCACTATAATTCACATACAGAGCACATCAAATTATTAAGACAAGAGTGAGATTGATGACCGGCGCATTCACTTCCTCACTATAATTCACATACAGAGCACATCAAATTATTAAGACAAGAGTGAGATTGATGACCGGCGCATTCACTTCCTCACTATAATTCACATACAGAGCACATCAAATTATTAAGACAAGAGTGAGATTGATGACCGGCGCATTCACTTCCTCACTATAATTCACATACAGAGCACATCAAATTATTAAGACAAGAGTGAGATTGATGACCAGCGCATTCACTTCCTCACTATAATTCACATACAGAGCACATCAAATTATTAAGACAAGAGTGAGATTGATGACCAGCGCATTCACTTCCTCACTATAATTCACATACAGAGCACATCAAATTATTAAGACAAGAGTGAGATTGATGACCGGCGCATTCACTTCCTCACTATAATTCACATACAGAGCACATCAAATTATTAAGACAAGAGTGAGATTGATGACCGGCGCATTCACTTCCTCACTATAATTCACATACAGAGCACATCAAATTATTAAGACAAGAGTGAGATTGATGACCGGCGCATTCACTTCCTCACTATAATTCACATACAGAGCACATCAAATTATTAAGACAAGAGTGAGATTGATGACCAGCGCATTCACTTCCTCACTATAATTCACATACAGAGCACATCAAATTATTAAGACAAGAGTGAGATTGATGACCAGCGCATTCACTTCCTCACTATAATTCACATACAGAGCACATCAAATTATTAAGACAAGAGTGAGATTGATGACCGGCGCATTCACTTCCTCACTATAATTCACATACAGAGCACATCAAATTATTAAGACAAGAGTGAGATTGATGACCGGCGCATTCACTTCCTCACTATAATTCACATACAGAGCACATCAAATTATTAAGTCAAGAGTGAGATTGATGACCGGCGCATTCACTTCCTCACTATAATTCACATACAGAGCACATCAAATTATTAAGTCAAGAGTGAGATTGATGACCAGCGCATTCACTTCCTCACTATAATTCACATACAGAGCACATCAAATTATTAAGTCAAGAGTGAGATTGATGACCAGCGCATTCACTTCCTCACTATAATTCACATACAGAGCACATCAAATTATTAAGACAAGAGTGAGATTGATGACCAGCGCATTCACTTCCTCACTATAATTCACATACAGAGCACATCAAATTATTAAGACAAGAGTGAGATTGATGACCGGCGCATTCACTTCCTCACTATAATTCACATACAGAGCACATCAAATTATTAAGTCAAGAGTGAGATTGATGACCGGCGCATTCACTTCCTCACTATAATTCACATACAGAGCACATCAAATTATTAAGTCAAGAGTGAGATTGATGACCAGCGCATTCACTTCCTCACTATAATTCACATACAGAGCACATCAAATTATTAAGTCAAGAGTGAGATTGATGACCAGGCGCATTCACTTCCTCACTATAATTCACATACAGAGCACATCAAATTATTAAGACAAGAGTGAGATTGATGACCAGCGCATTCACTTCCTCACTATAATTCACATACAGAGCACATCAAATTATTAAGACAAGAGTGAGATTGATGACCGGCGCATTCACTTCCTCACTATAATTCACATACAGAGCACATCAAATTATTAAGTCAAGAGTGAGATTGATGACCAGCGCATTCACTTCCTCACTATAATTCACATACAGAGCACATCAAATTATTAAGTCAAGAGTGAGATTGATGACCAGCGCATTCACTTCCTCACTATAATTCACATACAGAGCACATCAAATTATTAAGACAAGAGTGAGATTGATGACCGGCGCATTCACTTCCTCACTATAATTCACATACAGAGCACATCAATTATTAAGTCAAGAGTGAGATTGATGACCGGCGCATTCACTTCCTCACTATAATTCACATACAGAGCACATCAAATTATTAAGACAAGAGTGAGATTGATGACCAGCGCATTCACTTCCTCACTATAATTCACATACAGAGCACATCAAATTATTAAGTCAAGAGTGAGATTGATGACCGGCGCATTCACTTCCTCACTATAATTCACATACAGAGCACATCAAATTATTAAGACAAGAGTGAGATTGATGACCAGCGCATTCACTTCCTCACTATAATTCACATACAGAGCACATCAAATTATTAAGTCAAGAGTGAGATTGATGACCGGCGCATTCACTTCCTCACTATAATTCACATACAGAGCACATCAAATTATTAAGACAAGAGTGAGATTGATGACCAGCGCATTCACTTCCTCACTATAATTCACATACAGAGCACATCAAATTATTAAGACAAGAGTGAGATTGATGACCGGCGCATTCACTTCCTCACTATAATTCACATACAGAGCACATCAAATTATTAAGTCAAGAGTGAGATTGATGACCAGCGCATTCACTTCCTCACTATAATTCACATACAGAGCACATCAAATTATTAAGACAAGAGTGAGATTGATGACCAGCGCATTCACTTCCTCACTATAATTCACATACAGAGCACATCAAATTATTAAGTCAAGAGTGAGATTGATGACCGGCGCATTCACTTCCTCACTATAATTCACATACAGAGCACATCAAATTATTAAGTCAAGAGTGAGATTGATGACCAGCGCATTCACTTCCTCACTATAATTCACATACAGAGCACATCAAATTATTAAGACAAGAGTGAGATTGATGACCAGCGCATTCACTTCCTCACTATAATTCACATACAGAGCACATCAAATTATTAAGTCAAGAGTGAGATTGATGACCAGCGCATTCACTTCCTCACTATAATTCACATACAGAGCACATCAAATTATTAAGTCAAGAGTGAGATTGATGACCAGCGCATTCACTTCCTCACTATAATTCACATACAGAGCACATCAAATTATTAAGACAAGAGTGAGATTGATGACCGCGCATTCACTTCCTCACTATAATTCACATACAGAGCACATCAAATTATTAAGACAAGAGTGAGATTGATGACCGGCGCATTCACTTCCTCACTATAATTCACATACAGAGCACATCAAATTATTAAGTCAAGAGTGAGATTGATGACCAGGCGCATTCACTTCCTCACTATAATTCACATACAGAGCACATCAAATTATTAAGTCAAGAGTGAGATTGATGACCAGCGCATTCACTTCCTCACTATAATTCACATACAGAGCACATCAAATTATTAAGTCAAGAGTGAGATTGATGACCAGCGCATTCACTTCCTCACTATAATTCACATACAGAGCACATCAAATTATTAAGTCAAGAGTGAGATTGATGACCAGCGCATTCACTTCCTCACTATAATTCACATACAGAGCACATCAAATTATTAAGACAAGAGTGAGATTGATGACCAGCGCATTCACTTCCTCACTATAATTCACATACAGAGCACATCAAATTATTAAGTCAAGAGTGAGATTGATGACCAGCGCATTCACTTCCTCACTATAATTCACATACAGAGCACATCAAATTATTAAGTCAAGAGTGAGATTGATGACCAGCGCATTCACTTCCTCACTATAATTCACATACAGAGCACATCAAATTATTAAGACAAGAGTGAGATTGATGACCAGGCGCATTCACTTCCTCACTATAATTCACATACAGAGCACATCAAATTATTAAGTCAAGAGTGAGATTGATGACCGGCGCATTCACTTCCTCACTATAATTCACATACAGAGCACATCAAATTATTAAGACAAGAGTGAGATTGATGACCGGCGCATTCACTTCCTCACTATAATTCACATACAGAGCACATCAAATTATTAAGTCAAGAGTGAGATTGATGACCGGCGCATTCACTTCCTCACTATAATTCAACATACAGAGCACATCAAATTATTAAGACAAGAGTGAGATTGATGACCAGCGCATTCACTTCCTCACTATAATTCACATACAGAGCACATCAAATTATTAAGTCAAGAGTGAGATTGATGACCGGCGCATTCACTTCCTCACTATAATTCACATACAGAGCACATCAAATTATTAAGACAAGAGTGAGATTGATGACCAGCGCATTCACTTCCTCACTATAATTCACATACAGAGCACATCAAATTATTAAGTCAAGAGTGAGATT